>PVJX010001435.1:77240-163082 GCA_004027295.1 Dolichotis patagonum | reverse complement strand
TGCAGGTCCCGAGGCGCCAGGGTCTCTCCCCTGCAGGCCCCCTAAAGTCTGCCATACTCACCTGCTATTTCTTTCTGATGAATTGACCATTCCATTTCCAAAGTTCTGAAATGGCCAACAGACCACAGAAAGAATTCTCTTTAGGCTCCTGTTTGAAACCAGCAGCTACAGCAATCTGCTGGCCTTGCTTCAGGGCCACTCCCCACATAATCTTAAATCCACTCCCAACTGGCTTCTGTCCCAGTCCACTCAAGTAGTTTTTAAAAATAACATCCATATTATCAAAGCTAAAGGTCTTTGCCAATTGTCATCCCCTTTGCTTTTTTTTTTTTTGGTCCCACTATATAGTCCCTATTGGCCTTGAACTCGCTAAGTTGCCCAGGCTGGCCTTGAACTCGCAGTGACCCTCCTATCTTTCAGCCTTCCAAGTGCTGGGGTTACAGGTGTGCACCTCCATGCTCACCTCATCTTCTTCGTCTATAAGCATCGTTTGACCAATTGAACTTCCTTCTTTGAAAAACTTTTCTCTTCTGGATTCTTTGATAGCACATTCCTTTGGTTTTCTTTGTACCTTATTAGCTTCTTATCTTGGTTGCTTTTCTCTCATTGCTGGGACAAAACACCCGACACCAAAAATGAAGGCAAGAAAGGTTTATTTATCTGTTTGTGGAGGTTTCAGTCTGTAATCAGCTGGCTCCAAGGAGGGTGGCCTGGCACTGGGGCAGCCCTTCAAGGCAGCAGCCAGCAAAAGCAGCAGCAGCAAAAGTGGGGAGAACAAGCCTCTTTTCCTCCCTTACATTGCATGCAGGCCACCCCTCACTTCAGGACACACTTGTATGTCCAGCTGCTTACCTAGTATTTCCTCTGGGCTACCTCATGGGCACCTTGGACCTAACCAAAATAGAATACCTCATTTCCTGCCTTCAGCATCTATTCTTCCTGTCTTCCTTTTTCATTGAGTGACACCAAATTCACCAGGCTGGTCTGGCTGGAACACTGACTCATCTTTTATTCCTCCTTTCCCTTCATCTGTCACATCCAGTAAGTCTTGTTGACACAACCTTCAAAATATTTCCCGAATCTTCCCTGAATGTTGTATTCATCTCTACAACTACCATCTGAATGCGAGACTCCATGTATTAGGAGAAACGTGATGCTTGTCTTTTGGAGCCTGGCTTATTTCACTTAACATGGTAACCTCCAGTTAATTTCACCCTTCTTTGTGACTGAATAATACTCCACAGAGTATACATACTTTTTTATATCTCCTCATCAGTTGGTGGCATCTAGGTTGGTTCCATATTTTGGCTATTGTGAATTGTGTTGCAATAAATATATAGGTACCCCAATAGTATGTTGACTTTAGTTCCTTCAGGTATATACCAAGGAGTGGTATAGCTGAGTCATATGGTAACTCAGTGTTTAGCTTACTGAAGGACCTTAAAACCTTCCTTAAAAACCTTCCACAGTGGCTACACTAATTTACGATCCCAGTGTAGAAAGTCTCTTTCCCTGCATCCTTGCCAGCACTTACTGTTTTCTTTTTCTTTTTCTTTTTCTCTTTCTTTCTTCTTTCTTTCTTTCTTTCTTTCTTTCTTTCTTTCTTTCTTTCTTTCTCTTTCTTCTTTCTCTTTCCCTTCTTCCTTGTTCCTGTCTCCTTTTTTCCTTCCTTCCTTCTTGTAGGTTGCACTACATAGTCCAAACTGGCTTTGAATTTGCTATGTATGGCCTTGAACTTTTTTTTTTTTTTTTTTGTACCAGGAATCAAACTAATGACCTCGTGCTTGTCAGGCAGGCACTGTGTAGCCTTAAACTCTCAATCCTCCTACCTCAGTCTCCAGAGTGTTGGAATTACAGGCAGGCACCACCAGGCTTGGCTCTTTTTGTAATCTTGAGGCTAGTCATTCAGACTAGGGTGAAATGGAATCTCATTGTAGTTTTCATTTGCATTTCCCTAATGGCTAAAGATGTTGAATAGTTTTATATTGCTTATTTATTGATTGGGCTGTTTGATTTTGGGGGGGTTTTCTTTTAATTCTTTATATTTTCCTTGTTATTAAACCTGTTGGAAGAATAGCTGACAAAGATTTTTTTCTCCCACTCTTTAGTCTGTCTCTTCATTCTGTTGGTTATTGCTCTTGCTGTGCAGAATTTTTAATGTGATGCAGTCTCATTTGTTAATTCCTGAGGTTATTTCCTTTGCTATTGGCATATTATTCAGGAAGTTTTTGCCTCTGCCTATGGCTTCAAATGTTGCTTGGGTTTTTTGTTTGTTTTTCTTAAGTAGGGTCTTGTTACATAGTTTAGGCTATGTTTGAGCTCAGTATGTAGCCCAGGCCGGCCCCTAACTCACAACAATACTCCAGCTTCGGCCTCCTGAGTGCTGGGATTACGGGTGTGCACCACCACACCCAGCTACCCTGTTTTCCTTAGCAGCCTCAAGTTTCCAGGTCTTATATCTGGATCTTTGATCCATTTTGAATTGATTTTTGTAGAAGGAGATAGGGTTCTAGTCTCATTCGTCTATATTAGGGTATCTACTTTCCCCAGCACTATTTGTTACAGTTAAATAAATCATGTTCCTGAAAAACAAAACCAAAAACAAAATAACAAACAAACAAAACTACTGAGGAACAGAACAAGGTGAAGAAAGGATTTTTAAAGGATTTAGTTTGCTCTTTCCTGAGTTCTCTGGATTTGCTAATTAATTTTAATGCTACAGCAATGGTTATAGGAATAAAACCAGTTTCACAAAGCCACAAGGCTCGCACAACCTTGGAAAGTTTCAGAAATTGTCGTCACACATTGAAAATGCAAGCGATTTGTCTTTATTATGACCAGGGTTCATCTGGACCCCTCTAAAGTGATGTCTGAGGGCCCACGCATCATCCTAGCCCTGAGAACTGTCACCAACAGTTCCTCTGAACTGACACAACTGTTCCGACCAGTTGCCAGAGAATAAGTTCCCTCCCCTGCCCTTCTGGTTAGCAGACATATGGGAAACCAGAAGCTCCTTACAGATATAGTGCATGGATTTATTTCCCATATTTAGCACTTTTCTAACAAGTTTGGTGTTAGAAATTCCTAAAATAAAAATATAGACTTTGTCAATTCACTGCATGTGAAATGTTCAAATGCTTCTATTGTGTTTATTATTGCATAGTAGCTCATGTAATACTTTTGAGATTGGTGAAGAATCTCCATTAGTCTTCCGTGTGTGTGTGTGCGCATGTGTGTGTGGTACTGGGGATCGAACTCACAACCTTGCACTTGACAGGCAGGTCCCTGGCCCTCCATTAGTCTTGTAGAACTTTTGGACTTGAGCTGTCTACAAAGAGAGTGAAAGGGGCTCAGCATCATTCTCCAGCTGTCAAACAGATGATGGTGACTCATTTGTACCTTAGCCAACACTTTCTATATTTTAAAAATATTTTTGAGTGGCTGATTTTGTGGTTTAAAAAACAGATTTGCAAATAGCTGTATTGGGTACATTGCTCAGCCAGTAGACTGATGTTCTCTAATTTTTCTAATACTTGGCACACTTGAAAATCTCAGCCTCTTCCCAAGGTGTAACTTGATCCTTGTCTCTTTCTGACAAGTGGGTGGGTTTGCTGGTGGGAATATGGGCTGATAAAAACACACTTGATTGTATTAACAAAGAAAAATCAAGAGCCATTTTAAAGCAAGTAGGATGTGCTGAAGCAGATATGGGAAACTGAAAGAACAATGGTGAAAAAATTAATGAGATGAAACCAGATGAAAGGCGCCAGCAATTGATTATGAAATCTCAACACCTCCTCCCTTTCTCCTCCCCCTCAGTCCGTTTGCTGGCCGCTGGCCAGCACTGTGAAGTGTTTTTGCTTCCTAATGGATTCACTGGGCCACTTCCCATTCCTCACTTGTTTACCATCTACAGTTTGCAGGCATAGAGGTGTGAGGCTTAGTGTTTTTACTTTCTATTGGTGTGCTGTAACAAATTATCCCACACTTACGGGTTTAAACAACACAACCGATGACCTGATAGTTGTGTAGCTTGGAAGTCTGACGTGGATTTAGTAGCCTGTAATCAAGAGGTCAGCAGTTCTTTTCCGAAGACTGTGTACTTCATTTCTTTGTTCACTCTGGTTGCAGACAGAATTAAATTCACTGCAGTTGGAGCATTAAGACCTGTTTTCTAGTTGGTTGTCAGCTGAAAGCCACTTCCAGTGTTGAGAGGCCTTAGTGCGTGGCCCCTTTTGTCCCTCTTGAAAGTCAGGGCAGCAGGTTAAGTCCTTCAGCACCAGCGAAAGGGAGAGTACCCTTTCGCCACATAAGATATTCTCTGCTTCTGGGAATCACAGTGGACATCTCTGGACAGCTGAGAGCGGCAGCTGGTCTGGGCAGCTTAGACTAGGGAGGAGCAGACTGGGCACCCGGAGGGTGGGAGGGTCATTTTCTTTATATAAGTGTTCTTGTTTTCACTTGAGAATATGAAATTAGGAGAACCAAGTAAGAACTGAAGGATTTCTGGGCAAGAGGCTCTTTCCAAGTGTAGCATCTCTTTAAAACAACAAATGCCAACGCATTGTTAAACATTAACAGAAGAAAAAAAGTCACTTAGAAAGAAAATGGGGCACGAATCATAGAATTTTAGAAAAGGATAGAGATGATTTTTTTTTTTTTTTTGGTACCAGGGATCAAACTCACGACCTTGCACTTGCCAGGCAGATGCTTAGGCCACTGAGCTAAACCCCCAGCCCCATAGAGATGATCTTAAAGAACGTTTTAAACTTTTTCAGATAATTATAGATTTAAGTACACTTTTAAGAAAATAATCCCTATGCCCATCTTCTCCCAACAGTAACACTGTTTTAGTAGCTGGCAGAGGTCGTTGCTCATTGCATGACACTCATTTCTGGGGGACACTCATTTGTGTGTGTACATACGGTTCTATGCGGTTTTATCATGCATAGATTCCAATGATCAGCACAGTCAAGATTAGTTCTATTTACAGTGAGCTCTTTGCGCTGTGAGAGTTCTACCTAGGTGCTTCAAGGGAATCAGCCCAGAGGAGGTAAGGGTTAGGCCAAGTAAGTGGTATGCTAAGCACTTTGCTTTCTCTTTAAGCAGAAGTTTGATACTATCTGTTTCATTTGCTGAGACTACATGCACTGAATTGGCTGATGAAAAACCATTGGCTTGGGCCAATACTTTTGCTTTGCAGAGAAGAAACTGTATGCATGTGTGTTTATGGGCTGTAGCATGTTCATCATAATTAGTAGCATTGGCCTATGTTAGCCAATGAGCAACATAAAACATTAACAACAACAACAACAAAAACAAGACAAAACAACACTCCTCACCCCACTTCCCTTCAGACGGGAACACCTTAAATCCAGAAACCACAGTACAATCATCAGGGAATTTTCCCATCTTAAATATTTTGTTCATTTAGAATTGAGTTGTCAGGAGGTTAAAAATTTTATTTGGCTCACTGCCAGGTATGTAGTAAATAATCAGTCAATGTCTTGAGGAAATATTTGACTTTAGTTGTCAGTGTGGAAAACTCATAAACATGTAAACATAAGTAACTATGTTTTTTGGATGGCTGGGTCCTTCAGTCATTGGAAGGAGATGGTTTCTGGGTAAATTGAGAATTAATAGAAGAATAGTGGGCAGAATTCAGTGTACAATGGATTGTTCACTGATTTTGTAGTTTTTGGGCAGAGCATATAGTGCTGAGAAATTTAAGAGAAATATTCATAACTACAGTGCTTTGGAGAGGGACAACTAGAGTCTGATAGGATGTCACAGCACAACAGGACATGCCTGCAGACCAGAGTTGATGGAAACAGGACACTTTTTTCAATGTCTAGAAAGAAGTAGTCCTGGGAAGAATGACAGCATAATAGAATTATTGGACAACAGCAGCAATGAACAATGAGCAAAAGTACATTTTACACTCAATATATGGGAGGCTGGAAAGCCTTTTTTTTTTTGAGACAGGGACTCCCTATGTAGCCCAAGCTGGTCTTGAACTTGAGGCAATCCTGCCTCAGCCTTCCAAGCGCTGGGATTACAAGTGTACACCATCGTGCATGGCTGGAAAGCCTTTTATAAGAACTGCTTTGGCCAAGTGTGGTGGCACATTTGTAATCCCAGCACCTGAGAGGCTGAGGCAGGAGTTTGCCTCACGTTTGAGGCGAGTCTGGGCCACACAGTGAGTTCAAGGCTAACCTCTGATCTGGAATATATAGGGAGACCCTGTCTCAGAAACAGAAAAAAAAAAAGAGCTGTTTAAAAATGGAATGGAAATCCTTATAGAGTGGTGGGCTTCCTGCTACTGAAACCATTCAAGGTGAAGCTAACAAAAGACAGTTTTGAGGACTTTCTGGGTGGGAAATTAGGCCTTTTGACTCCTTGGTTTCCTTCTGACTAAAAATTACATGACACAGTGTAGAAGACCATATGATAATGAGGATCGAGGCCTAATTGACCTTCTCTGTGGACACAGAGGAGCAAATGAACGGGCAAATGAGCAGGCATGTTAGCTCTTGCAAGTTCCAGGGCAAGAGTCAACACAGCTGAGATTCAGGTGTTTACCTGGTCATACACTACAGCTACCAGGAGGCAGATGACTCTCATGCTACTCTATGGCTTGCTGCCATGTCTAAGTGAAAAGAAGTGAGGTGAGCAAATGCTCAGGGCCCTTTGTCCACTAGAGGCAGCTCCCAGCCCCTCTTTGTAAATTAATTCTGTGCATTTTAGTTTTTCATTCTCATTTTCCTCCCAGTTGGTGACAAACTCATAGGCTGGTTCCTACAAGTGGTGCCTGAACAGGGACCCAACTAGGGAAGGTCTGCTTGGGTGAAAGATGTAGTGAGCAAGCAACAGGGAGTTTCACAGTGGACAGGAGCCAAGCGGGCCAGCAAAAGAAAAAAGAAAGACAGAAAAGGGAATGTGCGTGCACACGGAAAACCTTTTCAGTCAGGACAGTGGGGCAGAGTTTGTCAACTGAAGTACGGTTTTATACACCTTCATTGGAAATTCTGTTGTACCACTCAGAAGCTCAAGTTAGTATCCAATTGCTTTTTCATGTATTACAAGACAGTATCAAACACAATCCTTGGTTTCCTCGGAGTGGCATATTTGATGCAGAAAGTTAAGATCGCGTAGGAGAAGGCTGGGAGCATGGCTGCATTCAGGACTCTGTTATATCTCCTGAAACTTTCTCCTTATGGAGTTTGATCCATGTAGTTATTTGTTTTTTAACCTCTGGAAACATCCTACACTGAGCGTGCCCTGGAGAGAAGATAAAAATGAGGGTGAAGAGCTCAGATCTCTCTCTTCCCCCTCTTCTTCCTCTTTCCCTTTTATCTGTGGTTGATAGGGAAGTAGTCCTAAAGTAATCCTTTATCAAGATTGGTTAGACAGGCTTCACTTAACAGAGAGTATTTGGGGACATGCACAGTTCCAATTAATATTCATCCCAACCTTAACAACCCACAACAAAACTTTTCTAAGCAGAATATTCTAGAGTATAAGTTGCTCAAAGAATTAAAATCCACTGTCATAAACAATGGGGTTCAAGCACCTTTCAAGTCAGGCATGCTGGAGTTTGCCCTGGGAGCTTTATGCTTGGCTCCTTTAGACAATGAGCACTTGGCTAGGTCCTGCCTTTCTGCAGGGCAATATTTAAATTTCCAGGTTAATCGTTGTAATGGTTGATACACTGTGTCAACTTGAGAAGTTTAGAAGTTTAGGCAACTCACCATGAGCCAGGGTCTTTACTTTGTAAATATCCTCAGCCTGCAGAAGAGGGCACTGAAGTGGTGTGAGATGGCTACACCTGCCCTGGGTGCGTGGTAGCCAGCTGACATAAACGGGAGGCCAGGTGGCTTGCTCTCCTGCTCTTGCTGCCTTCTGCCACCTTTAAGTATTGCCCCTGTGCCATGCCATCCTGCCTTGGAGTTGCCTGATGATGGACTGAAACCTCCACAAAATGTGAGTTAAATAAACCTTTCTTCCTTAACTTTGGGCATCAGGTATTTTGTCTCAGCAATGAGAGAAAAACAACCAGGACAGTCTTCAAGAACTAGCAGCTTACCAAGGATAGAACTGAGGGGCAGGGCATCCTGTGATTACTGGATATGCTGTTAGGAACAGGTGCATACTCAGATCTAGGGGCTGGGGATTTAGCTCAATGGCATAAGCGCCTGCCTTGCAAGCAGGCAGTCGTGAGTTCGATCCCTGGTACCGATTTAAAAAAAAAAAAAAAAGGCATACTCAGATCTAGTCCTCCAGTTAACCCTTCCAGACCAGGGTTATCAGCAAATAGCTCTCATAATGAAACAAGCCCGGGCAACTTTCCCGAGGAAAGTATTCCCACTCAGTCCTTTTCACACATTCTTCTGGGCTCATGGGAGCCTCTGCCCAATTCTTAGCCAGGTTACAAGGAGGTGTCTGTGACAGATACCTCATGCCCAAGCAGCAGAGAATTTTGTGTTGCAGGTGGCTTTTGAAAATGCTAATAAGGACTGTGAACAAATGCTAGGGGCCATCTGAGCAACTAAAGATCTTAGAAACTATTTGAAAGTATGCTAAGATATGGGTACTGAATGTCGTAAGTCCTTTATGTTTGCTCAAATTATGTTTGGTTTAATTAAATAAAATCAGGCTTCTTCAAAATACAACGTTTTGATTGTGGCAAAGCAGGGCCTATCTGTAAACAGTGCACCCCAGGCAAGAAAGGTACAACTGCCCCTCTCCTGGAGGGGAAAGTGCTGAGCCCTTGTCCTAGAGGTCAGAAAGGAAATCATTGCCCTAATCAATGTCACTTTAAGTATTATTGAGATGGCACCCCACGAAGGGGTGGGGAGGGAATGACATACAGGCCCAACAAACAATGGCTCAGGCTCACAGCGCTAATCCTCACAGGGTTTCTGGAGGACAGTTTCCTATCACCAGAACTACAGGAAGGACAGGAAAAGACTTTCCCACTGATTATATTGCTCAACTCATTCTTTCTTTTACTAGCTCTCAGAACTACAGTTATAAGCTGAGAAGCTAATGATTTAACAGCACCTCCCATAAGGTGTTCTTTACTAAAGATATCACAGGCCACAGGCCCACGACTACTAAGATTAAAGGAAAATGAGCCAGGTGTGGTGGTGCATGCCTATAATCCCAGCACCTGGGAAACAGAGGATTGCCATGAGTTTGAGGCCAGCCTGGACTACATAGTGAGTTCAAGTCCAGTTTGAACTACATAGTGGGACATTATCTCAAAAAAGGGGGAGGAGTTGTTTGGGGAGCTCATGGACACAGGTAGTGATGGTTGTAGTGATGGTATCATCTTAGTGATCACCTGTGTGGCCCACCTGAACAGCAGCCACTTTCCTGGGGGCCTCAGATCACCCGGACAGATTATGCAGAGTGCTACACCTCTGCTTTATTGTAAGCCCTGGTAGCTGTATGGGAATCTTTCAGCTATTTATTGCAGGGATTCCAGTCAATCTGGGGCGCAGGGATATGCTGAGAGAATAGTAAATTCCATATTCATGAGGCAGCCCCACCTTTTGACAGACAGATGCCTGAATCTGTAAGAGTCTACCAGAGGAATGAAAGGGAAGATGCTGCCTATGACATAAAATTTAATAGGGATAACTGTGGCTTCTCTCATTAAAGCACTCTCTCATTAACATGGAAAACTGATGTTCCTGTTTGGGTGGATCAGTAGCCCCTACCAAAGGAGACACTCATTCACTTACATTACTAGAAGAGTAGTTGAAGGTGAGACATAATGACCTTGCACTAGCCCTTGGAATGCTCCTGTTTTTGTTATACCAAAGAAATCAGGAAAGTGGAGTCTGCTTTGGTATTTAAGAGCTATTAATGCACGTACATACTCTGCTGGGGCTCTGCAGCCTGGACTTCCCTCTCCCGCTGAAGTTCCATAGGACTGCCTTGTAATAGTTATTGATCTTAAGGACTGCTTTTTTTTGTTTGTTTTGTTTTTAAATCATTCTGTTAAGTCCACAGGACTAACCTCATTTTGCTTTTTCTGTGCCTGCCACTAACTGCGCCAAGCCTATGCATTGATATCAATGGGCAGTTCCACCACAGGGGATGATGAGCAGTCCCACCCTGTGACAGTATTTTGTTGGTCCAGTTTAGGTCCTGTTAGAAAAAAATTGTCTCAAGCCTATATAATACACTATATGGCTGATATATTGCTTGCTGTTGATTCTCAGCAACAATTTACCTTTCTTTTTGCAGAAACTAAACAGGCTTTGATACAACATGGATTGTGCAAAGCACCAGAGAAAATTCAAACTATCTCCCCCTATGGTTACTGGGTAAATCTGGTAACAGAAAGCACAGTTCAAGTCCAAAAATTAACATTAAGGAGAGATTCATTACAAGCATTAAATGATTTCCAAAAATTACTAGGGGATATTAATTGCCTTTGCCCAAAACTAGGAATACCTACATATCAGTTAAGCAACTTATGTAAAACACTACAAGGAGCACCAGATTTTAATTCTTCTCATACCCTTACACCTGAAGCCTTAAAGAGCTCCAGAAAATAGAAACTGTTTTGGCAAGTAAATGGATTTTGAATCACTGACTGCCTCTTATGCGATCCATATTGCCCATTCTTCACTCTCCCACTGGACTTCTTGGTCCCTTTGTTCTGGCTTTAAACTTTTCAGATCATGGCCATGTCATACTGTATAATTTTGCCCAGCATGCAAACTTTACCTGTATAAATTCCATCTGAAGGCTGTAACGCCAAAGGCCTTCAGGCAAATGTGCTATGGCAAATAGATGTGACACAGATATCCCAATCTGGCAACTTTGACATGTGCACGTTAGTATAGATAGCTCTCATTTTATGTATGCTACTGCCTTGCAGGCAAGACTGTGGGGTATATACAACAGCACTGTCTCTTGGCATTTGCAAAAATGGGAGTCCCCCAAAAAGATAATGGTCCTGCCTACTGAAGCAGGAGCTTTCAAAGATTTTTGCAACAATGGAATATTATTCATTCTACTGGAATTACTTATAACCCACAAGGACAAGGTATTGGTGAGCATGCACATTTGACATTAAAATGGTAGTCACAAAAACAAAAAAGAGTAAGTCATAAGCCACAAGATGCCTTGATCTTGCAATGCTTACATTTAAGTTTTTGAATTCTGTTGGTGATATAGATAGCATCCCAGGGGAATTACACTGGTTTAAAGTAGAAGAGCAAGGGAAAAAGGAGAAAGCTCAAGTATTATGGCTGTCCCTGGAGATGGGGAAATGGGAGGGACTGGTTACCCTGTTGGTGTGGGACAGGGGTTTGCTTGTGTCATTGCAGGAAATGGACAGGTGTGGGTCCCCTGTAAGAGCATGTGACCATGGAGGAATTGCCCCCAGTATGCACCCATGGTGGAGCTCTGCTCTTCTCATTAGTGAAAACCTTCTCCCAGATGACATCTGAAGAAAACTACCCAGGAGGCAGAATGACTTGTCCATTGTCAAAGTCTTCCCAGAACACCAGAAAAATTTCATTGCTATGATTAACATCATAGTACACTCAAAACTGCATGCCTACCCAAGTTATGAATGCCTGATTTCTATTGCAGGCTTTTATACAGCCCTCTGGAGAGTATTTCTGACTGCCAATCACAGCTATGACCGTCTCTAGCCACAAGTAGCCAGAAGAATCTTCACCCCTTGCCTCCCAGAGGCCATTAGGGATGCTTCTTCAGAGAGGGAACAGCTAAGTTAGTTAGAAATATTACAGGCATTCAAGACAGGGCTGGACCCTCGAAAGGAGGCAGTACAGATTCAACTGTAGGTGAAGCCACAGTCATTAACGGCCAGACCTCAAGACGAAAGATAGAATGACTACACCTATTTACTTACCCTGAGGATGAGAAGCAGCGATTGATACTCAGTCACTGCTATTACAAAAACAAAAAGGGGGAGCTCTTAAGAAACCAGAAAATGAGGCCTGAGGACTAACTGACCTTTTCTGTGGACAGACATGAAGGAAGGAACGGCAAGCTGCTCCCCTTTGGCAAATGAGCAGGCATATTAGCTCTTGCAAGTTCCAGGGGAAGAGTCAACACAGCTGAGATTCAGGTGTTTACCTGGTCATACACTACAGCTACCAGGAGGCAGATGACTCTCATGCTACTCTATGGCTTGCTGCCATGTCTAAGTGAAAAGAAGTGAGGTGAGCAAATGCTCAGGGCCCTTTGTCCACTAGAGGCAATAGCTCCCAGCCCCTCTTTGTAAATTAATTCTGCGTCTTTTTTTTCATCCTTGTTTGCCCTCTTCCCCAGGCAGACACCAACTTGTAGGCTTGTTCCTACAATACAGGTAATACTTATTTATAGAAATATTAGTAATAGTAGCCTAAATTCTAGGCTACCCTCCTATGTATGAAAAACCAAAACACCTGATTATTTGCTTATATAAGATTCCTTATGAGAAAAGATACACTTTTTCAACAGATATTTATTCAGCTTCTATCATGTGCCGAGGTGGTGTTATTATTATTATTATTATTTTTACTATTTTCTTTTTTGGTACCGGGAACCGAACTCAGGGCCTCGCGTTTGCCAGGCAGGTGCTGCACCGCTGAGCTACATCCCCGGCCCCGAGGTGGTGTTATTGTACTACATGTATAACAATGACCAGAGGTGGTTCTTACCTGTATTGACAAAGTGAGGATGACAGCAAAGGCTGTGATACAGGATGGTGTGCATTTATATATGTATCTATGTTCCACAGTATTGATTCCTATATAATTATTAATTTAATACTTAGTAATATTATAAAAATATAAAATCTAACTTACACACAGGAATGTTAATATTTTAAATAGACTGAGTCTGGAAGAAGACACAGAAAATTGTATTTAATCAGATACGAAGGCCAGAAAAGAGAACAAATTATTTAATTTTATTAAAAACTTCCAGTTTATAACCAAAATATACAACCACTACATTTAAAAGTTTGTACACTCACAGTTAAAGTGCTAAGAAAAAACATTTACAAAAACTGACATCAGCCCACTGTAAACAAAATAAATCTACAAGAGCAGAGTGCAAAGCACATCCAGCTAGTGTGAAGGACGATCCATGCTCTAACCAAGTGCACCTGCCCCGTACAGATCCCAGCAACAGCAACATTCCCACTCATCTGGAAATGGACGAACAATCTTGGTAAATGTAGAAAAGAAACAGGAAGAACTAACGCCACAAAAACACAAGTCTTCAGTGTAAACATTAACTAGATGTGTATATGATAAAGCAAAATTAAAATCCCAGAATCAATTTAGAATCACCTCAGCAATTTAATTCAGTATAGGGTTTGAAAAAACTAAATTGCTAAGTACCAGCTATTTAGAAATAATAATTTTTTACAGTGAAAAAGATTTCCTATCCTTACATCTCTTGACAAATTGTGGGTTACAGTAAAACAGAGGCTTAATTTTACAAGCATGGCTGGTATTTACTTGTAAATTTCCTACCAATGAACAGAGCTGGAAGACAGACCTAGCAGTGAGCTGAGGTAGAATGAGATGGAAACACAGTCTTCTATTTGATGAGGGGCCGGAGATTTAGCTCAGCAACAAAGTGCCTGTCTAACAAGCGCAAGGTCCTGAGTTCGATTCCCAGCCCAAACAAAAAGACTATGATGAGGGAAATGTGAGGTGCACCAGACATCCCCTTACTGAAGGAGAAAACCAGCATCAGCAGCCTGATTTCATAAGACCCATAAATACAGTGACCGCTCCCTTCTTCAACATCGCTGAAAATATACAGTACTTTCAGACGTCACATGGCTTCAGGGTAAGAGGGCAGATTTCTAAGTTAGGTCACTTTGTGGTATTTCTTGCCTCAAAATAGCCTCACCAACACTAACAAAATAATTTTCACCTTTGTTTTGAAGTTCAGTATTTTGCTTATTAAGGTTAATTTGTGCAACAGCAACAAGTTTGTTTTGTAATGCAGATTTCTTTAACTGACATAAAAGGGCTAGAGTCACTAGGTTTTAATATGAATGGGTTAAAGCAAATTTCTATTTCTGAACATGTGAGATGGGTCAGTTTGAAAGTATTGATATGGACATTTGGGATGGAAGGTGGACAGAAAAGTTTGGGAGACACATGAGTTGAAGAGCAGGTTAGACAGAGTATGCACATGGGCAGGGAGTAGAGTATCATAAACACATTGTCTTGGAAGAAGTATACTGAACAATCATTGAGATTAAAGTTAGCTTTCTCCACTGCAAAAATTTAACCAGAAACAAGATGCCTACAGTAATTCTAGAGTGTATGATGTACTAGGTTAGCTTTTATCCTTATTAATCATAATAAGGCTGTTATCCTTATTATTCATACTAATAGAATTTATTTGGGGAGATATAATCTCAGTTTGGAACAATCTAACAAACAACTTTCTAGATCAAAAAATTGAGTTTCTTGAATAGGAGCTTTCATCTTTTCATATGCATTTGTATACTCACAGACTTTCATTCTTATACCATGAAACGTACGTGTAAAAAAAACTTTAAATGAAACTTTATGGAAACTTGACTATATAACATAGTATTCATTATTTATAGACTGTCTACCAAGAGGATATATTCTTAGCAAAATTTGAGACAACACTAGAAGTGAGGAGTTATTTTGCCTCTAAGTGATACTTACAGACTAATATGTACTTTGATTACTCTGATAACATCTAAGCTTGAAAACTACACATGGATTTAATGAAAGGCATATGCAATTTATGTCCGAAAGGTATTGCTTTAATTTGATAAAGTACCTTTGAAGACCCAAGAATTTATAACAATAAGACAAAGCAGAATTGTCTTGAAAAGACTGGTTCTCTGTAGAGTCTCCCTCATAAAACTGATAGGCGATAAGAGCTAGGATGACAGCTTAGTATGTCTATTCTAAAAGATTTTTTGTTTGCTTGCTTCTTGACTACATATTATGAAATTGCTAACATCTGGTCATCTTTGACTCATAAAACCAGCGATTTCACATAGCTCAGAAATATTACTCAACTATGTCCTTGTAGCAAGAACCTTCTTGGTTTGATTCTCAGACAAAACAAGCGATCTACAACAGTCATGTAGTGAGAGAGGACCAGCATCATCTAACTTACACAACAATATGCAAGGCCAAGGAAACAAGACAGAATAGAAAAAGGCTCAAAAAATGGCTTGCATTCAATAAATCTGAGCTCTGGGCATCACATATTACAGAAAGTGAAATAACTGAAGATCATTATTAACTGTAGATAAATATATATATATTTTCCCAAATTCATTATCAGATTAAAGTTCAGAAGTCTTTTTGTAATTTAAACATTTTAAGTCCAAAGAAACAGCTTCCACAGCTATTTGAAATAACAAAATGAGCAAATTTAATTTAGTTTTGGAGTTGTCAATAAGCTTTTCTCGTTGGGGCTGGAGGAAAGGACAGTGGTAGTGATATCTTCCTTCTGCAAAGTGTTTGTCCAAACTGTAACCACTCCTTCATATGTACAATACTCAAACTTCAATGAGAACTCAAAAAAGAAGATTTGACAATTGAAAATAAAAACAGAAATTGTGTGAAGTTAGTGTTAAAGACATATGACACAGGATTATCCTAGACAAGGGAGGGATTATAACAAGATGAATAATGAAACATTCAGATTTAGCCTGATAACTCACAGCTATGGTACAAACAGGACCTGATGACAAAAGAACTTTCAGACTGAGGTTTTTACATGGAAGAGTCCTTTTCATGATTTTTAAAATTTGAAGTTCACATACAAAAAGGACACATTATTATTTTGAAGTATCTATTTACTTCAGCTTAATATAAAAAGAACTGCTTTATTGATCTTGTCGGGAATAAATTATTTCATGTGTCTGTTGTCAAGATTAGTTCAGGGAAAATTTATCTGAGGCAGGGATAAGGGAAGACATCTGTCAATTTCCTTTTCAAAACTGAAAACAGGAGAGCTAGATAAATAGGAGAATGGTAGATAGATGAATATAAATCACCTTAGGATTACTTGGCTTGTCTTATAGAATATCCTATTATCAAAACCCAGAAAATATTCAAGGAAACTACACCTTGGTTCAAATTTAACAAATGTGACGATGAAGACTTGCAAAGCCAGAAAATGGAGAATTTGTTGTTGTTTTTACAAACACTCTCAGTAACATTACAATGTAGTCACGTTGTTTATAATGTGGATACTGTCTGAGAAATGTGTTGCAGGGCGATTTTGTCTGAGTGAATCTCACTGGGTATACTCACAATCTAACATGCCTCTGATGTCACTAGAAGTTATAATGTTATGGGACCATTATAGATGTGGCCTGTCCATAACTGAAACATTGTTACATGTATGACATATGAATGTATAGGCATCTCTAATTAAAAGGGTGGTATCTGATTTAATATCTGGGAGCTAGAAGGGTTAGATGATCCAGTGAGATGACGTAAGACAAGGAAACAAGTGTAGCTAAAGAAATCATACCAGAAGCTAGTACACCTTCCTGTTTTAATTTTGCACAATTCTCTCTACACATTAGCCCTCAAATGCAAAACCTAGACTGTAAATCTAAAGACTGGAGTGTTCAAGAGATTGAGATGAGCTAATGTAGACGATCAGAGTGAAGATCATGATCTTTAAAAGTAATACGAAGCTCTTTGGTCTTTTTCTCAGAACACTGTTAACCTGCAAGAGAATACTGCTGCAAGATGAACTGATGGAATCTCGACATTCTACAGTAATTAAGGAGCCTTTCTGGAAACATCCTGCATAGCCAGAAAAAATAACACATCACACTTATTTATTTCTAACTGTTTTAACCAGGACATTTACTTGCCCATGACTACCCAGAAACTACATTTATTCAAAGAACCTAACAATGCAGTTTAAAAATAACTATAATGGAAAACTTCAATCAATTCCTTTTTAATTTCTTCCAGATTTTATAATTATTTTAATGTTGGCCAAAACTTAAGTTTTAAAATGAGAAATGGGCACCAGTGTTATTACTTAATTGTTCATTAATTTTATCCTGAATACATCTGCTTTTCAGTGCTTAGGATCAAACCCGGAGCCTTGCACATGCTAGGCTAATGCTTTACCCCTGACCTACACCCATCCTCCATGAATTTATTCTCTGTAAAGCTTAGGCTAATGAGATATAGTTTTGTCTAAGAGTACAAAGACCACCAAGTTTTATGACTTTCTTTTCTGTATATCAATTTAAGGTACTTACAAAGACTTTTCCTATAAAAAAGGTCAGGGACATTATTTATAACTCTTCACTTTTATTATCTCTAATTGTCCTTTTAAAAAAATTACTCAGATCGTAGATGGAAAACAGTTAACATATCTGAATCCTTTCAAGGTAAGTTTAAATTTCACTAAGATTACACACTCATCTAATCAATATGGTTCATGAGAAGAACAACAAAAATAAAAGTAAGCCCAGAATTAAAATTATAAAATAGTCAAAGGAGAACCAAATTAGAGCTGGGTGAAATTTGATACAACCTAATCTAATTTCTTCATTCTCTTCATTTACAGGTGAGAAAGTAGAGGCTGTAAGAGGTAAAATGCTTTGTCCAATTTATACAGCTCACTGAAACGAAAGGTAAGACTAGATACACGGTTACCTGACTCAAAATCTTGGTATACTTTTAAAATAATGTGATGCACTTACCAGTCATTAAAAACCTTTTCCAATTTAGAAAATAGAAACTATTAAGCTCTAAGTTAAAAAACAAAAAGTCAATAAGCATAATACAAAGAAATATTTACAAGTTATGTAAGTTTGTAACATGACAAAAGCCTTAGGGTAACAATAATAATAAAATAATTATTATCTAACTTAATAATATTATCTTTTACTTTTAAAGTGTACTTCAGAAAATGTAACCAGCTTGAAAAAATTTAAAAATATAACTTTACTGGTTAATGATACCTAGCAGAATAACAGAATACTGACTTAAAATTCTTAACTATTAAGGTAAAAAATTTTTTCCCTATATGAGAAAACTGGTGTAGTACTTAATAAAGGGAGAGTAAATTATGAACAATGCTATCAAATCCATAAAAATATCCATAAAGAACACAACAGACAAAGGTGATTTATTTTAAAAATATCATGTGAAGGAAATAATCCCTCAATGCATTTATGTAGATTGAATTAATTTATATTATAGGAAGCAATGTTGTACTGATTTAGGGTTTGATTAAAGTATTAGTGAAAACTTTACTTTCTTTTATATTTATAATGACAAAGTTTTTATTTTTTAATTAAAGATCACTAAGTAAGAAATATGCTTATTAACTTACATTAAATCTTTATAAATCAACAAAATAAGAATGCTTACAAAGATGACTGGTTCTGGATAGATTTTAACATTTTCTTTCCTAGAAGCTACGGATCCTGAAAGAAAGTATAATCCTAACTCAGCATGACCATTAAAAAAGGACAGGGTTAAAGTTAGAAAAATCCCCGGAGACTGACTATAGTCAGATGGAAAGTAAAGGACATTTAGTCTTCCTTTCCCCAAACTCATAACTGGAACAAAATCAATACACACACGCGCACACACATACGCACACACGAGGAGAATTAAACTATAAAGAGATGCCAACATATTTTTTCATATAAAAGAGATCAAACTTATATAAGAATAATGTATGAAGCTGTATAATAGCAAACTGCTATGAGCTACATAGCATACAGTAAGCTACAACTAATAGCAAACTGAATTAAATGTAAATACTGTACTTTTTCCCATTTTAACTAGTCATAAAAAGTTTAAAAGAATCATGAGTTCCTTTGTAAACCTTCGGTCTATAAAAATGCTATACTTTGTGTGTGAAAACAGTACACAGGTTTTAAAAAAAATTCATATATACGCATACACAATCATTCTCAGTGCCATAATTTAACACTTAAAATTCTGACGATGATTAAAATCAACAAGTTATAGTAATCACCTTTCCAAAACTTGTTCTTAACCAGAAAGAATTAAGTAACATAGTTAACTGGACTCAGAAAAAAAGTTACAGGGCCTAGCTTTCTCTTTATATTGTTCTTATAAATTTCAGTCAAGCCAAGCTAATGTACTTATACAATTGCATATAAAAGGTAACATATAATGAAGATCCCCAAATTTCTGTTAGAAATGACCTGCAAATTCAACCTTATAAAATGTGAGTATATTCTGGTATAACATACACACAGAGCAAAATAATTCAAAAGAATATTCTTGAAAAAAAAACTTAAAAAAAAGGTTAACAGGGTCACTGATTTAAGGATTAGATCAAATGAATATTGGTTCAATTGCCTATTTTGTTGTAAATACTACAGCTGGGTATAGTGGTGCATGCCTGTAATCCCAGCACCCGTGAGTTCAAGGCCAGCCTCCACTACATAGTGAGACCCTGTCTCAAAAACAAAACAACAAATAAATTCCAAAATACTACAGAAGACCATATTCTTGTTTTCTATAATCACCCTAAATTTAAACAAAAACAGTATCAGTACAGCAATTTATAGGTTATAAAACACTATAAATGTTATCTCATTTGATCCTCACAATATCCAGTGAGGTAGGTTTGGACTAAAAATTGCCTTCTACTCATTTTATGCTGAAGAAATCGAAACAAGAAATTCAATGACCAGTCCACTTGACATCATAATTATGGATCCTTAAATTCCCAAGCCCAGTAAAATTTTATTATGTTAGATTATGTAAGTCATCCAAATATGATTATATCTAAATGCATCTTTGGCATGTCAAAAAGCAATATAAAAAAATCACCATAAGGAAATTTTGGTATAATAATGTCTTCTAAGTTCTAGCCAATGATCCGCTGTTTCATCAACAAATTGTAATTACACTTATATCATGGTGATACAGCCTGAACTAAAATGGGTAAAATTTCAGTTATTTCCATGAGGTAGGAAGTAACTACCTCTAATGAGATTGGTTAAAATGCAGTGCATTTTTCTAATTTGAAGAGATTCATAGAATTTTTATAAATCGGGCTTTAAAAAGCAGCAGAAAGGTTTGCTAGAATATTCATTCACTTAAATGGTACACAGAGCTCTAACTTAGCATGAGGGTAACAGGAGCTTATTACTTATTTCTAAGAGTCACTATTCATTTTTAAAAAATTAATTTACAAGTGTAGCAATATGTACATATACTTCTTTCATTAAAACAGTAATATTACTCTAGGAGAAATAAGCTTCATTGGGTATAATTTATGCATTTCTAAATCATTTCACTTAGTTTAAATTTAAGTTTCATGATGTGAGTTATTCACGAATTTAAATACTTACTAAAAACTTTACTACATGCTAAGTTCTGTGCTAGTTGTTGGGTTGTTTTTTTGAAACAAATTATTGTTCTGAGCCTAGTACTGTCTTAGATCTTTTATCTAATTACTGGATAAAACAATATTGCTGAAATCAAAGTACTTTTCAAAAACCTTTAGATTATACATTAACTATATATTACTGAATATTACTGAAAGGTCAAAATAGAAAACTATTGTTTTCTTAGTTGTCAACTGTATAAATAAAACATTAAACACAAATTAAAGTTAAAGACATGGCAATAACTCTCCAGACTTGTTCAAGTTGGTTGAATCCAGTTGAGACTTAATATTGTTGTTTTGCTATAGTTCTTTGATGGTGTCTTTAAAAAGAAAAATTAATTTGAACACTAGCTTGACAATAACATAGTCCAAACTGTTTCTTAAAACAATGGATTAACAATGTTATATAAATTTTGTAGAGCAAAATTAAAATATTACCAAAAGGTCAGTACAGCATTCACATATATACCAACAATTTGTTTAATAGAGAAGATACAAATAAATATATCAAATCTGGATGCATAAAGTTAAGGTTTTCATAGCATTGCTCACTTCACTGTTTATACGTGGCCCACTTATCCAAGAATACCAATTAACATTTTGGCAGTTGATAACATAATGCAGATGGTGATACACAACATCTTTGAGCTCAAACTGGTAACTACTATTTTAACTTCTTATTTTTGTTTATAGATGTTTGCTTTGGTTCTTTCATGCTGTTTCAGGAAAGATTATCAGACAGAAAGCTTCCTGAATTACTGACGTATTTATCAATAAGTTATAATTTGGGCCTTCGGAGAAAGGGTTTACTGTCAGTTATGAGGGAATTCAGACTTTTTCTATTTGAGTGCTAACTGTAGTTCCAAGAAGACAAGGACCAAGTAAAAAGAATAACATTTTGCGTCAAATGTGCAAATAAATCTTATGAAAAAATTAATGTTAGGATTTAAGTACTTTGAAGGAATCAACATGATACACAAATAAATTATGGCTATTAGAAAACCGATTTTTCTGCCTGATAATTTTTTTCCTGATACCTAATTTCTTGGTATCCTTTGTCTTAAAAGAGGGAGAGAGAAAAATACACACAAATTAAACATATGTCAAGAAATGCACTACTATGGTCCTCAAAGGATCGTCTTAGATCATCAGTAATCTGAATCCCTTATATTTCATAATCCTTTACAGTTTTCAAAAGAACTTTCACATGATTGTTTTCATTTGACCTTATTAATTTGTCAACTTTGTGAGGTAGGTAGAGTAGAAATTTATCTTCAATCTTCATTTTCAAGCAAGGGGACTCAGGCTCAGAGAGGCTGACTTGTTAAAGGTCAAAAACTAGCATATGGCAGAGCCAGGCCTCCCTAGAGGCTACAGTATTTTTTCTAAGTGTGATTCCTGGATTACCTGCATAAGAATCACTTGTTATTTTTATAAATATAGATTTTAAAGTCCTACCACCTTTGGCTTATTGAATAAGAATCTCTAGGAGTAGAGCTGAGAATTCTGCATTTTATAATGAACAATATAGTAGAAAACGATTGTGTATCAGGTAATGACATATAACCATATCATTGGATCCGGCTAGATTTCACGTAGTACAGTGTGATTCCATGAGATCATCACCAGGCAGGGCAAGTGAGTTTAAAACAACAGGTTCCAAGCCTGGCTGCGACTTAGAATCATCGGGAAAGTTCCTTTTCTTTTTTTTTTTAATTAAACCTAACACCTTTCCCTAAGTGATTCTTACCTGCAGTCAGGGTTGAGGCTCACTTGCATTTTCCACATAATACATCCAACATTTTCCAGGAATTTTCTATTTTTTCTAATCAGTTTCATGCCTCATAGAATTCACCACCACATTGTAAGTTGTTTAAACTTTACAAGATAAAAATGTTAAACTTTTTGACTTGATAGTTTTAAGATTAATAGATATTCATAGCAAGACTAATCATGCTCCATTTAGCTACAATGATTTTCAAATACTCAAATTAATCACCACTTTAGGCTTAGATTATATATATTTCAGCTTTAAAAAAGGATGGTCCAGAAACTAAAAACAGGGATGTGGAGCAAGAGTTGCAGCCCACTGGCTACTGGCAATGCAAGTGCAGACGACCAGCTCAATATAGGAGGGGCCTGGGTACCAAGGTACGGTGGCTTTGGCAAGGTCACTGACATCACTGTAGAAAAGTACAACAATGAACACAGAGAAAATATTTTGCCATTTTGTAACTGTGGTTATCACAAAAAGCCTTATAATGTGTGATGCTTATTACATGCCTCATAGAGCATATCTGAACATGAAGTTTTCTATGAATCAATACTATAACCTGGGAAAAGATGGCTACGAACTAAAAATTTTCCATCATGCAAATGGATAAGTTATAAAAACAGCCAGTAAAAGTAATATTTACAAAAGTAAAAAACCCAACATAATTACAGGGGAAAAATGCCCATCTCTGCTTTTATTCCACCGCTAAACCAAATCTTGAATATCTCCAAATGAAGTACATTTTGACAGAATTTTGAGACTAATCAGATTCTTCTGTTGACTTAAATTCTATTAGTGAAAATACCCTTGCTGATTTATCAAATTCTCCTGTAGTTTAAAAACAGTTCTTTTTCACTTAGTGGAAATAAAACTACAAAGTCCTGCTATTCATCTGAGAAATAAACCTTGCATAGAAAATTTCTTTAATTCTGAAACTTTGTGTTATTAACAGAGCTACCAGAATGTTATCTCACAACTAGTTCATCTTATATGAAAGTTCACTACAAAGCAATCACCACATATTAGGATTTTTCTAAATATAAAATAAGTGGGTTTATAAAAATGCTTACCAGACAAATAATTATCTCTTCACAACCTAGAAAGAATTATTTCTGTGATGATATAATTCTTAGCATTTTGGATATCTTAATGTTCCGAGTTTGAATCAATATAAAAAGCGAAAATTTACCTTCCCAATGGACACATGTCCACCTGACCGAAAGCAGGGTAACAGTGAGTTACAGCCACCAGTCATGCAAAGGCAAAGAACAGAATCTGCTTTTCACGTAGCACGACGTTTCCACCTTAGACAAGACACATTAAGCACTGGTTCCATCCTCTTCAATAACCCGATTCATGCTGGTGCCGTGTGTGATGTGAGTCATGGGATTGTTGCTGAGGTCTCTGATGCTGCTGTGCCGGGACTGCTCGTTCAGCCGGTGGGAACTGCTGTGCCGGGAGTGGTCCGTCAGGCGGGACATGCTGCCGTGAGGTAGTCTCTCCTCCATCCCTCGGTAGCTGCAGGGAGTGTATCTGAGGTGGAAGGGTGATTCTGAAGTAGGTAACAGAACACACTAGAAATACCCATGTTTTTCATGAAATTAGTAAGAAACCATTCATGAGAAAGCAGCACGTTCTGCTGCTTCTGATTGCTGCACGTTCGTTAATGCTATATAACTGTCTGGCATGGATAACAAAAAAGGGGAGTAACCTCAGGTTCAGAGTTAAGGCTCTATTCCCTGCCAAAAGACAAACCCTAAGGCTAAGTAAGGCTGACTGACTGGGGCTTTATTAAGTATGGACACTTTCTTCTTGAAGTAGTGGGGTAGGAAGAACACCAACAGAAGAAATGTGGCACTGGCCTTAGCAGTAGAAGACAGGTTATGATCAGCAGTCGTCCAAACTCAGATTTACTCAAAGACGAGCACCAGAAGAGGGACCATGGAAAATCACAGGTGCAATCAGTGAATGAATTGGCAAGTGCTGATGAAACAGCTTCTTTCCAGACAGCCTCGTCAGCAGTGGACTTAGCCACCTGCAGAGGCCTCGAAGCTGTGCAGACGCGCTTCCACAGAAGCCTCATCCTAACACTGAAGCCTACCGCAAAGTCCTGGTAGCCTCGAAGGCCACTTTGAGCTCTGAGCTCGGCCTGCACGGCGTAGTGCGGCAGCCTCTTTCATCTCTGTTCCCATTCAGATCGAAAGGCAGCATTGTGGCCGTTAAGTTTTCCTTTCTTGTGATCCTCACTCACTGAGCCCCACCAGAAGCAAGAATATTGTAAAATTCCCAGTCACAACGAACCATGTCTTAATAGGTTTAGGCCCGTCAAGGTCAAGAAAGTCAGTAACAATCTTTTATTAGCTCTTCACTTACAGAGCTGGTGTGTTATTTATCAATCTTTCAGGTTTAACAGCAAACTCTCAGGGTAAGGGCCATATTTTATTTCTCTTATAATCTCTACTGCTTCAAGAAATACTTCTCTAAAATATTTTCTGTTCACATTCTCATATTCTCTTTTACATTTAACTTAGGAGAATAAAATGAAAATAAAATGGAGTATAATTTATAATTTCAATGAATACATTTTTAGTTTTGTTTTATTTTTGCAGTGCTAGGGAGCCTTCCAGGGCCTAGAACCTGATATGTGGTTCTAGGCCCTGGAAGGGAATCCTCTTGATGGCTTCATACATCTTTCTCCTTTAAATGGCTTCATGAAAATCTATTTTGAATACAGTGAACTATACAGTGTTCCAGTAATGATGGAAAATCAGTTACAAAATAAGAACAAATCACCATTTTAAAATATGGGTGGGTATTTTCTAACAAAGTCTAAGCTTTGAATTATAAATAAAACTCAAAGAATGTATTTTTTATACTAAAATTATTTTGTATGAAATATATATATATTCCACAAAAAGTTCTTCAATATGAATGAATACCAAATATGAACATCTTACCTCTGGATAATTACGAACCAACTAAATAGAAAATTAAAGTGTTTAATCTAAATTGTATATGTAGGAATTAACAAATTTATCTTTTGAAAGTCATTCAAACTTAATGTGACTATATATTCTTATATGAAATATGAGACTACAGTAATTTTAATATAAGTTTAGGCAAAACAATTTTATTTTGCTGTGGTTGTTAGAAAGATATTATGGACATGCCAAAATCAAAATAGGTAAGACTTGGAGATGATTTCTTTTTGATTCTCCATGCCATCTACTACTACTAATCTCAATAACTGAATTAATAGTAGTTTTGTGAGTGTCTCATTATACACTTCCTAGCCTTCCTTTGTCGTGTCACCTACTTACCAACCCTGTCACTTTCTCCCAAACCTCCACTAACCTACTCTGCCACTTCCTCTGTTACCCATCCCTCGTCTAACAATTAGTTATTCGTTGAAGCTGACGAGAAGAGTGTAGGTGTACTGTACACAGCACAAAGACCAATAATCAAGGAGTATGCAACAGGGTAGATGCTGGGGGTCTGAGTCCCACAGCCAATATATCATGAGATGATGACAGGGACCCAAAGATAGCATCACACGTCAAGTCAGCATTGACTGAATCAGAAAGAAGTCTCTAGGAGGTGGCTTTGGAATTATGAAAATCCTTGTTCAGACTTTTAGGTTCAACATAATCCTGACCTCTCCAATCTTCCCTGAGGGTCTGAGTGGGACAGAGGGTCCTAGAGTAGCAGTTCATGTACCACAGTTCAGCAGGCCCTCAGCAGGCCGCACTGTAGTTCTAGGCCCTGAATTTCCGGGAAACTCCCACATTACTCTTAAAAGTCATGATAGATACATGTGTATATCTATCTATCCAGTGTTGTGCTACATACCGAAGAGGCATACAGAGTGATATGTCATCTGCTCTCATTCTCCAGAAGCTAAATTTAGCTGAGGAAACAAACGGTACTGAAAACAGAGCATAATTAAAAGAATGATAAAGATGAAAACCAGTAAATTAACTGCCACAGAAATTGGAATAACACAGGCCTAAAGAATGGGTGTGATTCTGATTAAGCAGAAAGGAAGACATCATATTTTAGTCCTAATTCTCATGCCACACATCTGTAGCACAGCTTTTCTTCCGTGTCTGTAAGCACGTTCTTTGACTCTCATGTCTACTGTTTTTCTTCCTGTAATTCAATGGATTCTGTGTCACAATTTTAATTACCAGCTACCTTAAATGGATTATACATTTTCTTCCATAAGCTACAGTTCCACTCAAACTATAGTAGCTGAAAACTCCCATCTTTAACTCTTCTCAGAAATTCTCTACTTCGTAGGAACTTAGTAGGAACTTATCTTTTACCCTGTTTATCTTCTCTAAGACATTTTCACAGACTACTTTCTTTTCCTTAAGTTCTGCAACATCATCTCTAACATTAAATTGTATCTGGCTTGAGCTTTTATGTAACTGGTTCATCTGTATATGTCCTATCTTGTTTATAAGGTTATAGAAATTATATTTTCTTCTACATATGCTTATGTACAAGAGTTGTACTATAACTGTTATTCATCATTAAAACACATAAGGCCAATCATGTCAAATGTCAATGCTTAAAAGTTGACAGAGGTGATGACGGATTAAACATATTCTAAGGGATTCTATGATTCTCTCTTTTCTCACTGGTATCTTATGTTAGGGCTGCTAAGTCACTGTAGAACCTCCCTCATTGGTCTTACAATCTCCTCTCTCTGATGCTGTTGCCAAGTGTTTTATCTAACATTCAATTCTGATTTTATCACTCTAATACTTAAAGTCCTTAACAGTTTCGTATTGCCCTCAGGGGAAAATCCAAATTCCTCAGTGTGGTTTCATCTCCTAAAATTGTCCAAACACACATGTTGTGCTCAGAGCCATTCGCAAGTAGCGGTCAGCCTGCTTCCTCTTGCCTCTGTTGCTGCTGTTTCCTATCTTTTATTCTCAGCTGCCACCTCTAAATCTTATTCAAAATACCAGGGCCCTTGTTGGGAAGCTGTATTTGATTTTCCATGATGAGATACATGGTTTTCTTCTTTGGGATCCTGTTAAAGGATACTATAATTGTCCGGTTTCTGCCTGCCATCTCCGCCTCTTTGAAACTTAAAAGAATGCTTCTCATATAGGAGTACTAAGGGGAAGGAAAGAAATGAGAAGGAGCAAGGATCACAGAATGTGGTTAAAAACAAGATGCTGGTGATGTTAGAGGGTGCGGTTTAGGAAAGTAAGAGGCGGGAAAAGCCTAAATTTACAAGAGAGGAAGGACAGGTTAGATAGAAAAGAAACATTCAAAATACTGTAATTTCAAAAATCTGCCAAGGCAAAGCAAAATAGATAAAAGAAGATACAGCAGAGTGAAACCAAGATGGCTACTTTTTGAAACATGGTGTAGCTCTTCAAGTTAGAAGGCAAGAGAGCAAGTTAAGAGGAAAAAGCAAAGAGGGAATATAGCTCAGCAGCACAGTGTCTGCCTGGCAAGCACAAGGTCCTGAGTTCAATTCTCGGTACCCTCCCTCCCCAAATAAATAAATAAGTTTTTTAAAAAAGGAAACAGCAGGTGAGAATGGGAGATGGGAGTATAGGAAGACAGAGAGAAAACTAAAAGAAGGCGGGGCTGATAGGTTACAAACATCACAGATTTTAGGCATTACTATTTTCAGTTTCCCAAACTTATAAAAAGATAAGAAAAATATTTTTTTCTAGCAGCTATACGAATCTGTCACCAATGCCCATATTTCTTCTGCGTATCTGTGAGATCGGTGTTTCCTCTCTTCCCACTGTCACTGCCCTTGGTCACCTCTCAAACGTCTTCCTGCGAGGCTCCTAAGCAGTTTCTACTCTCAGTGTCTTAATCCTTAAAATTAACAAGAAACCCCAGACAGACGTCCCACAAGTGTTTTCTGTAAGCAATGCCTGAAATGCTCCTCCCCCACGGAATACTCACTCCCTCTGTTCTTCTTCGGTACCTAATAAACAAGGGCCAGAAAACTATGGCCTCATGGCCACAGCTGCCCTCTGAGTTTGTAGATAAAGTGTCACTAGGTGACAGTCTTTCTCATTTGACTACAAACTGCTTTCAGGCCACAACAGCAGAACTGAATAACGAGTAGCAACAGACACAGCTGACTCACACAGCCTAAAATGTTCACGATCTTGCTCTTTATGGAAAAAGTTTGCCGGTTCCTGGACTCTGCTATTGGACCTACATTTTACTTTAACTAAAAAGTAATATTAGATACTTGTGGTAGTGTTCTAAGTGCCAAGGTGGGTTATCTTATTTAATTTTTATATTACTAAAGGGTCAGATGCACTATTTCTATTTTATAGATCAGGAAACTGCGACTCACCTTTCAGTCTCATGCACTTGATCACCACGTTGGCTATACTAGCTTTCTAAACAGACTGGGAGCTTATGAAGAGCAAAGATCATCATCAGTCATCTTTGTACTCCTAGGGGCTAGCACAGTGCCACGGTAGGTATTCTGTCTTTTTTCACTAAATTAATCTTACTAACCTAAGCACTCTCACCTTGTCTTTTCCCTGCCCAGCGCCCCATAATGACTCCCTATTGCTTACTCTGCTGTACCTAGTCTAAGTTCTAAAGTCCTCTAACTGGCTTTATGTCTGAAACTAATCTAGGATGACTCTATGTAGCAAAGTTCAGAAGACTTAATGACGTTCAACGTCTGTTTCTAAATCGGCCACTCTTCATTCAGCACAGGATAACCCAAGTTTCTCACGAGACCCACCTGCCGTCACGAGACCGGTGGAGGCTGCCGTGGTAGCTGCTCACTTTGCTGTGGACACTCCCTGCTTTGCTCCTTTGATCATCCACCATAGCCAGCTGGGTTGAGGACGCATGCGTGGATGTTCCTTGGGTGGACGTTCCCCTGGATTTCCGTATAATAGGAGTGTTTGGGTCCCTCAGGAGCGACTGAGCGAAGTCAGGCTCCTGGAGGACCTGTCGGCTCTCGTTCACTGTCCTAGAAAATACAGTAATGTGTTTAAGATGCAGACTAACATCCCAGTAGAGCAGACCAAAAATACCACTATGTAATACTGATACTACTCTTAAAATTAATTGGTCTCCAAATTAGGTCATTAGGGTTGGTTCACAGTAACACTGGTAACAGAGGAAAGAATTCCAAGAAAAATCCATGTCAGTTTGTCCCCTAAGGTGGTACAATGGAAAGAGGCCTGTGCTAGAAAAAAGAAATCAGGATTTTAGTTCCAAGTCTATCAATAAGTGTGTGATCTTAGGCAAATCACTATCCCTTCTGTCCTTCATTTTTCTCAACTAAAAAATGAAGGTATATACTAACTTCACCATTTCTAAAAAGGTCTCTTTTTGGGGGGGGTTAAAAAGTCTCTTTTTTAAGTTAAGGAAATATACAATTCTTAGGACTCCAAACAAAATATTACAAAGACTAAGTTCCAGGCATACTAAAAGCTAAGGAAAAAAATATTTAAAGGGATGAATTATTGTTAGGAGCAAATTTTTAACTGCTATGAAAGGATTAAAAGTAAATGTTTATGATGATGAACAGAGCAGCAATTAATAAAAGCAAATTAAATAGATCTTTATGTGTGTTTGTTTATGTAAGTGACTCCCTATGAGAACCAGAATTAAAATCAGATAAACAATTTCACTAAAAAATAAAACTCCAACATGTACAGACTGGATCACATATTGAGAAAGTATATTGTAGTTTGCAAATTACAAAAGTTTTGCTGTTATTTTTGGTAATAGGGTAGAAGGATTGGAGATTCACTAATATCTGTTGACTATATAAATTCTCTGATTCTCTTTTTATGTTTTTTTTTTTTTGGTACTGGGCATTGAACTCACAATCTTGCGCTCGCCAGGAAGGCACCTATACTGCTGAGCTAAATCCCTGGCTTCTCTGATTCTCTCGATAATGTTATTTTTTAACTTACTGTATAATAAAACACAAGTACATAATGATTAAGTCCTTACAGAAAAAATATATCTTTGTTAATCCCAAAGCCAAATGCTTAATGGGGACACCAGAAGCCACTAGGAATTTTTTTTTGGCACTGGGGATTGAACTCATGACCTCACGCTTGCCAGGCAGGTGCTTATGCTGCTAAGCTAAACCTCCAGCCGAAATATTCTTATTAAAACCCCAAATATAAGATTAGGGACCTCTATTACTCTTAATTAGCCTTGTTTCAATAGCTCCAAACTGCAATTAGACAGAAGAAATAAATTAAGGTTATAATATTTTTATACATATTAAGTTAGACTAGAATAGCAGTCTATCTTTCTATATCACTTTTGGTATATTTGGCAGAATAATAGACAAATGCAAGTGAAGTTTAACTCTCAACATTAAATACCTGTGTGCCTTTGGCCAGGCACTTAACCTTTGTCCTATCATTCTCACCTGTAAAACAGAGTTGAGACCACATACCAACTCTCACAGGACTATCAGGAGGATCAAGTGAAAACTTATAGAGAAGAATTAATTTGGTTTTTATTTCAACAAAATTATCTTTAGGATTTTTTTTTCACAAAGATCAGCTTTGCTTCAGATATTCTCAATTAGTAAAGGACTAGACCTCAGGCATGGCTCCACTTGGCCATCTCAGAATTAGACTTTGGATTTTAATTATGAAATGCTGCTGTGGCAATCCCAATTGGTGGCTGCTGGCAAAGTTACAATCTTGTTTGAATACTCCAAATACAAACTGTTTTAACATAAGCAACATAAAAAACTGACACAAATGTGATGCTCGCAAACACTGAGAATCTATCAACTTACTCTTTTTTCCTACGACCATGAAAAAAACTGGCCCATTCAAAGCAGGTCTTTTTGCTTCCAACCCAAAAAATTGAGGGAATACCAACTATGAGAGCCATCAGGTACTTCATCAGAAAGAGAATCAGGTCTGGACGACTCATCTGAGTAACCTACAAGAGGACAGAGAAAAATCTCTCAAATATAGAAATTGAAGTTACTATTAAAGGCTATTATAAAAAATGTAAACAGATTAAGTGACAGTAAAATACTTCTACAAATTTGACATTTTCACTTATGAGGTTCTGTGGTAATTTTATTTTATGATACACCTTTCACAATATGACACTAAACTTATATTCTATGTATTCTACTATACTCTATACATATTTTTGTATTTTTCTTATTGGCTGACAGTAATATCTGCTGAATAAAGTTTGCTCATGTAGAAAATAAACCTTGGGTAGGCCTAGATACCTAGTTTCTTCTTGGGCAGTTTCACCAGTAGAAAAGCATTACTCTCCTCCCCCCATTTTATTAACTGTTTTTATCTTTAATCTGCCCTCCCTTCTCCTTTATATCCCATGTACTCTGTAGGCTTTTTTAAAGCTTCTCATTATAGACCATATATTTTCTAGTTTCTAGTCAAAGTTTTCTTGTTATTGCTCATTTCAAGTTTAATTACTATGGTCAGAGAATATGGTATGTATGGTTCTGGTTACCTTAAATTTTGGAGACTTTATGATGACTTAGGACACAGTTAATTTTTTTTATTTCTTGGGGGCTCTAAATTCTCTATTGTAGGGTAAAAAAATCTGTATTAGATTAAATTTATTATTTCTGTTGTTCAAACTTTTTTTTTCAAACATTTTATATTGATTTTCTGATTTTGCCATAGTCACACGTTATAGTCAGGGTTTGCAAGGAAGCAGATTTGATATAGGGCAAATAATTTATAATATTATTTTATAAATTCATTCAGAGTCAAAAGCAGAAGAGTACAACAGAATCTGTCCATGCACTAGAGACCCAAAGAATCCAGCTGTGGGCCTGGACCCCATGGCAATGTCTTGTATGAGTCCAGCTGAAGACCTAGAGCCCAAGGCAATGTCTTCCACGAGTCCAGCTGGAGGCCTACAGCCCACCATGTTTCATGCAAGTCTGTTTCAAGGATCTGCGCTGGGAAGGCCCAAAGGGCAGTGGTGGAAGCTAGAAGTTCATGCCAGCAGGGCACAGGATCTGTGCCAGCAGGCTGAGATCTGCATTGCAGCCAGGAAGCAGTGCTGAAAATAAGGACCAGAGCGCCCCTGAAAAGAACCACAGCCATTCTCGGAGATGATGATGAGGACCTGAACTCTTCTGACGAAGAGAACAGCTGAGTTCAAACCAGGAAAACCAGCGTGACAAGCTTCTCCACGAGAATCAATAGCACATCATCTTTCCCTCCAGTTGTCCTTTTATGCTGTTGGCAACAATCCTCAGGGGGCCCTTCTACACCCAGCACCATGCTCACTCGGTTCAGCTGGTTGTTACAAGTTGACCATTAGTCAATGCACCACACCATGCCTGTACAGTGTATTAGTTAGTTTGTTTACTGAGCTCAGATGTGGGTACCCTATGCAATACACAGTTCCACAATTCTCAGCATGTTAACTGAAGCCTTGTTGAGTAGAACAAAGGTACCATTGATGATCTGGTGAGGGTAAAGGAATTGCAACACTGGGCTCACACCACTCATACACCTGATCCCGATGACAAACGCCAATTTGGGTTCTGCAGGTACACAGATGTTGCCTGCTTTTCTCACCATCCTGGCCATTCAAGTCTCAGTTCTACACATCTGTCTGTCCTCCTAATGACACCCTTTGGCTTTTTCACCAATGAGCTTCCTCCTTGCCTTTCAAAGCATTTTGAGGGCAAACTTCTTTCTCAGACTCTTTACCTTCAGCTCTGCAGAATGACTTCTTTGCTTTTTCTCAAGAGTTGGTAGCATAGCAAGAAGATTCTTTTTCTTCTCTTCAATACTTCCAACGTCCCAGCCAGAAAAGAGCTCTTTTATCTTTTTGTTTTATAGTTGCACTTCACTGAATGTTTCACACTGAGGTTCACTTTTATTTCCCCTACTTAGTATTCAGATTTTACTTTTAATCTGAGGGGTCAAGTTTGCAACTCTAGAAAACTGTCAGACATTAGTTTTTTGGCTATTTCTTCTCAGTCATTCTTACAGCCTCTTCTAAAGTTTCTATTTATTGTTCACTAAAGTCCCTCAATGTCTTTTAACTACGCTATTACATAATTGAGGGGTGTGTGTGTGTGTGTGTGTGTGTGTGTGTGTGTGTTTTGTTTTGGTCTTTCTGTAGTCTGCATTCTCTTCAGGTAAATTTTCTAGTTCAGTAATTCCCTCTTCTACTATGTCTACTTAAGGTTTATTCTATCTACTGATACAATTTCTGTAACTTTTAGACTTCACTTCTAAGATGTCTTATCTGTTCTTATACTCATCTAGTCCAACTTTGTTTCTGGTTATCATAATTTGTTTTTCTTTTAAAGTGGTTTTTATTATTTATATTTTGGAGACTCTTAACCATAATTATTTTAAAACAACTTTTTAATAAAATCAGCCTATTCTTTCATCTGATAGTGAATCTATCTTCATTATTTATTTTGTTAGATGTCTGTTTAGTTTTCTTCTTTTGCTTTGGGATTACAGTCCGCAGATATGTAGAGAATTCTGTCTTTCTTTTTATCTCACTCTTCACATTTCCATCACTGTCTCTTGCCCTTCAGTTTGTCTTCATCATTGGGTCCCTGGTCAAAAAGCAGCTCACCTACTGGTGACTAGATCTCATCAGAGTCACTGAAGTTTGGCTCAAGCATTGATTTTCAGGCTCTCCCATGTCTCTAGATAACTGCTTTTTTGGTTTTGTTCTAAGATATGTATTCCTTGGGGAAACTTTCATACTTCCTGTCCTACAGGAGCAAAGGCGCAATTCTTAACCAGTGGGCTAGTTATGACCTCCTGATTTGCATGTGACTGATGTTTCTTTTTTTTTTTTTTTTTTTTGCCAGTGCCTTCACACTTTACTACATCTTCAGCTCTTTTTAAATTTTTTTTAGAAAGGAAAGGTTTATTTCTTACAGTTTTTGGAGGTTTCAGTCCATACTCAGTTGGCTCCAAGGCAGGGTGGCATGGCGGGGCTGCAGTTCTCTTTTTAAATTTTTGAGGTAGGGTTTTGCTAAATTGTCCAAGCTTGCTAAGCTCAATCTTGTGATCCCTCTGCCTCAGTCTCCCAGAGTGCTAGGGTTATGGGTGTACACTCATCATTCCTGGCTTCCTTATTGTGTTCACTTATTACTGGAACACAATTGTGGCTGGTCTAATAAATTAAAAAGATAGAGCTTAAATTTAATTTCATGATCTGAAATTAACCTCAAAGTTTCACATAAAAATCATCCAACAAATACCTGTGGATAGTTTACTACTCTAAGAATAACCTGACTTCCACAGAAGAGAGGTTTGATAGGTGTTCTCTCCATTCTGATAGAGGAAATACAAATAAAGGCACAGAATAATTAAGAACTACAATCAAGTAGATGAAGCAGTTCACAAATAAACTTGTTAGCAAATACAATGGTTTATTTTTGGCACATCTTTTCTAACATTTCTATATACACCAGTTATCAATGACCATTTTATATTCTACAAAATTTTCATCCCAGTCAAACATTACATCTTCCTGACTCCCTACTCTTGCTCTTTCTCTTACCTTCTTCTTCCCTACTACTCTTTTGTCTACAGATTCTTCACTAATCACTTACAAGTCATCTAGTTGTAATCTTTACTTAACAGGTGAATTTGCTTTCAGCTTAGTCTTGTTCTATGAGTGTAACTGGTATACAGTGCTGATAAAATACAAGCTTGCTGTGTCCATGTTCAAACAGCTCTTGGTGTTCTGCCCTAATTCTGTCCTGCAGAGCTGTAAATAAGGCGACAGCTCCCATTCCAGAAGTCCTAGTCAACTCAATAAGATACTCTGCCAGAAACAAAACTAAGAAAATAGTGTTAAGTATTAACAATAAAACATGGTATTTTAAATAAATGGAATATGATTGTTTAATAAAAGATATTGGAAAGATTTGTGATCCCATACTTTTGGAAACAAAGTAATTCAGATGCCACCTTATATAATTAAAAAAAAAGACAATAGCCTAGCCAGACAATCCAAAGACTTAACTGCATATCTAACAGAGACAATCAAAGCACACAGTAAGTAAACTGGACAAGATTAATATAAAAAATCATATTTTCTTACATATCATCAAAAATCAGTTATAAAACATAATGAAAATAATTTCATTTATAATATCAACAAAAATTATAAAAATCCAGAAATAAACCTAAGAGTGAAATGAAAATAATGATATGCTACTAAAGGACACAGAGAAAACCTGAATGGAGAAATATTTTGTTTCTTCATACAAAGATTGAATGTTTTGAAAATATCAATATATTTACTCCCAAATTAATCCTGTACACCTAATACAATCCCAAAAGATGAACAGAATTTTTTCACAGAACTTGGAAAGTTAAGTATATGGCAAAATGTGGTATTTCAGAAAAATGAAGTAAGACTGTTTAATACAAGTTATTGGGGAAGTTTGCAAGCCAGTACTTTTAGAAATAAAATAATGTAGATGCTACCTCACACAATGAAATTCTACACTGAGAGGAATAAATCATAAAAGGATAAACATTTCTACATAGGGTGATGATGCAGAAATTTTTCAAAAGTAACATGAAAATAAAAAACCATAAAAGAAAAATAAGACAGATTTGACCACTAAAAATTTAAGACTTCTACAAAATAAGAAAGCATCAAATTAAGACACTAGGGCTGGAGATGTGGCTCAGTGGTAGAGTTCTTGCCTTACATGCATAAGGCTCTGGGTTAGATCCCCAGCACCACAAAAAAACAAAACAAGCAAACAAACAGATTAATAGACCAGTGAGTAAGTAAGAAACCAAGTGTATTATCAGTTAAAGCAAATCTAAAGAAAAAATGACTTTTACATCAAATATAAGAAACCAGACCTAATCAATAAACCCAGTTAGTCATCTATAAAAATGATAGACAATTCTCTAGCCTGATCAAAACACAAAAGGAATGAAAACAACAAAGAAGGGTAGAGACAATGAAGAAACAGGTATAAATTGAGCAAAAGTAAATTAAAAGAACTTTATTAAGCTGGGATATAGCTCAGCAACATAGCACCTGCCTGGCAAATGTGAGGTCCTGATTCCTGGTACTAAAAATAGAAAACAAAACAAAAAAGGAACCTTGTTAAGATCACTTTGCTCAATTTTAGGCAACTAAATTTGAAAATTAATGGGAAAAAATGATAGGAAAATGTAATTTAACTACAAAACTGACTTCGGAGAAGAAAGAAAATTCAAACAGGGAAATTATAGAAGAAATAGTTATCAAAGAGCTACCTTTTGGACTGGGGTGTAGCTCAGTGGTAGAACATTTTCCTAGCATGTGTGCAGCTCTGGGTTTGATTCCCAACACTGCAAAGAAAACCAAAACCAAAATAGCAACAATATCGCACCCCCTGCAAACATGCACGTGAGCGCACACACACACAACCTGTCCCACCAGAGCACTAGACTCAACAGTTTTATAGGAAAGTTCCTATGAACCATTAAAAAATACACATTTCCAAGCCAGGCAGATTGCAAGTTCCAAGGCAGCATGGGCAACCTGGCAAGATCCTGTCTCAAAAATAAGAAATAAGGTGGGCTGGGGAAGAAGCTTAGGGGTAGAGAATTTGCCTAGCACATTCAAGGCCCCGGATTTAACCCTGAGCAACACCTCCCTGCATAATAATTCCAAGTTACCCTAAAAAACGTAAGGTTTTAGTTAACAAAAGACTATAACCAAATTAAAATACATTAAAACCAAATATAGAAGCATAAGAATGGCTATTATAACAGATGGCTACTATATATAAGATTAAAGGGAACATATGTGACCATCTTCATGGATGCCAAAAGGGCATTTTATAAAATTAGTCACTCTAGATGTCTCAAAACTGTACTAAAACATAAAGGCATAAGTCCTTAAAAAGACAAAATATCACTTATCTCAAACACAAAAACCAGTATCATGTTTAGCAGTCATACTAGAAGTCACTAAAATATTGTCACTCAAATCAGGAGCATAAGACTATCTCCTGTCATACTCTTAGCTATATTTCTATAGCTCTAGACAAACAAAACAAAAAACCAAAAAAAACCAAGCTATAACAACTGGAAATGAGAAGGCAATATGATCATTATGAATAACATGATTTTATTATCTAGAAAAATACACTATTATAAACTATTATAGAATAGAATAAACTATTATAAACAAGCAAAGTAATTAGCTACAAAATGCAGAAATGATTCCCAATATGTATGTATGTATATATCAAATAAAATATATATCAAATTATATAAATATAAAAAGTAGATATATGAAAGTCCTTTTTCATCATGATTAGGGGATTGTTTCCCTACCTCAAAGCTTCAAGCCCCAACTTGCAGCTCCTCAGAATGTAACTGTTTCCACACGGGGCCTTCAAAGAGCAATTAAGGCTGAATGAGTAATGTGGGTGGCTCCTAATCCAACCTGACAAGTGTCCTTTTAAGAGGAGGAAATTCAGATGCAAGCACCAGAATTATGCACACGGAGAAAGGAGCACGCTATCTTCAAGCCAAGGAGAAAAGCTTCAGAGGAAACCCACCACACTGGAACCCTGATCCTGGACCTTTAACTTCCACAACTGAGAGAAAATAAATTTCTGTTGTGTAAACCACCCAATCTGTGGTGTTTTGTTGTTGTAACCTAGCAGTCTAACACAATCTAGTAACAAAAGAGTTGAAATAAAACAAAAACCAAAACCCCTCGCTATAGATATCCCCCGTAACACATATTCTTAAGAAGCATTATTATCATTAAAATGTAGATTCTCCTTGACTTCAAATTAAATTTAACACAATAACAAAATACCAATGGAAATACAAACAGGGCTATCTGGGAAGTAGATAACTCTAATGTTCATATAAAAAAACAAAAGAAAACAGGAAAATTCTGAAAGAAAAACAGATCTGTAAGCTATTGTAATTTTAATCATGTAATAGTGGGGCATAGAGAGTTTTAGTATTTAATATAGGTAGTATTGAACACCATTCAGAAAAAAAAAATTCATCCAGTAAATAAAGTTTAGACAGGTATCTAGAAAAAACTCCAAAACTGAAGCCATATTTCATATCAAAATGAATTTCTAAGTAGATAACAATTAAAATATAAAATATTTTAAAAGAAAACATTAATTTCTAAAATATGAAATCTTTTATATCCTTGGGGTGAATTTCAAACAATGTCACAAAATCTAGAAGACCCCAATGTAAAGAGAGAAAAGTGTGACAACATAAAACTCTGTATTTCTGCATGGCTATAACTTCCATAAAAATGGTCAGATGATTTAAAAGAAAAGCTGGCATAAAATCGTTGCAAATCTTATGGCAGATAATGGGCCTAATTTGGTTATGGATAAAATATTTCTACCATAAAAAGAAAGTTCACAACTTAAGCAAGACATAGATAAGCTACAGAAAACAAATTATAAATATGAACTGAGAGTCACAGTTAGATTACATATTGATTCTGTGTGTGTGTGTGTGTGTGTGTGTGTGTGTGTGCGCACGTACTGCTGAATGGAGAGGCTATAGAGAATGCTAGTCAAGTACTCCACTAGTGAGCTATGCCAGCAGCCTGCTGGTCCTATTTTTTAAACAAATGAGTAGGTAAGACCTGAAAGTCTGACAGGATACTGTATGGGCAAGTATGTAGAGATGTAGATACTGCTATATATTGAAGATCAGAACATTAATCCATGCATCGCTATACAAGACAATTTGGTTATATCTAGCAAACTATATTCTTTGACCAAGAAATTCTTTTAAAAATTTATGCTACAACCAGGTATGGTGGTGGCACATGCTGTAATCCTAACATTCTGGGCAGGCTGAGGCACAAAGATCACCAGTTAAAGCCCAACTTGAGCAGTTAGTGAGACCCTGTCTCAAAATAAAAAAATAAAAGGGCTAGAAATGTAGTTCAGTGTGAAGGCCCTGGATTCAATCATCACACTACGGAAAGAAAAAAAAAAAAAGCATGTTACAGACACATTCACATATATAAAATGATGTATATACTATTATGACTTACAGGTGTAAAATGTTAGAAATATGACTTATGTAGTCAATAGAATATTATGGGAACATAAAAGAATATAGAGGCTTTTTCTCTTTAGGTACTGACTTCCAAGATAAAGGACAAACACAAAGCAAAGAAGTATGTTTTGTAGCTACTATTTGAGTAAAAAAAAGGAGAAAAAGGAATGGATGTATCTATGCATAAACATTTCTGAAAGAAAATGTAAATTCTTTGTAACATTCTAAATTACCACTGGGAGGAAAGCTGGAAAACTCAGAAATAGGAGAGATTTTTCCCGTATACTTTTATAATGTTTGGGTTTTTAAATATTTGAATATGTTACCTCTAGGAATATAAAAAAAAGAAAAAAGTTTGTAGAATGAATACTTCAAATATAAAAACAAATGCTGAGTGGTGTATCAAGAGACACCCTTCTTTTTGAGGAGATATAAATTAGTATAATTTTACTATTATATGATCTTGCAACACTTATCAAAATGTAAATGTGTATTCATTTCATTATATCCTAAAGAGATAAAAGGTCAGTAATAGATTAAAATAAATTATGGTATATTCAAATAATCAACCATTCAACAATGATAATGTAATTGAAAAAAGACATAGAAAGTAGTGTGCTGGTAAAGGTTTAACAAGTGATCAAAAAAAAAAAAAAAGATACAAGCCACTGATTCTCTGGGTGGCAGGAGCTTTGGTTTGTAGCATCTGCCAATTTCCACGGCTGTTTTCAGGCCGCCACGGTGCTGTCACCAAATGTGGAGTCATGAAGAACTGCACAGTTACCTCAGAACCAGCTCCTCCAGCACACAAGTAGGCATGGACTAATGTGCAGAATATAGTCACATGTGCTTCAAAATGACAGAGAATACCTGTCCTGTATAACATTATGTACACATAAAGTATAATTTTTTGGTGTTCTGTCACATACTGTTCTAAATCTGGCTAGCTCCTGCTCTGTAAGAAACTATACCAAACCAAACGGCTTTTAAAAAATGTGTTCCCTTTCACAGTTCGAGTAGAAGAGGCCCAGAGGGGTGATTCGCACTTGGGCTCTCGTCAGATGACTGCTGACACTGGAATCATTTGAATGTCAGAAGTCAGACTATACAGAAAAACAGCCACGATGCAAAGCACTTCTTCACTCAAATTTAGCCTGACACCTCAACCAGGATGCTAGAAAAGGTAGGCGCAAGCTATGGAAATCTTTCCAGGATTGAAGGCTCTCTCTCCTTCTCTTCCTGGCCTTCCTGGATAGGTCACAGCTGGCCTGGGCATCTACGGAGCTGCATGGTAGTCTGGCATCTCACTAGAAGTGTGTGTTCTTCCAGAGGAGGAATTCCAGAACCTGGCCACGGGTTGTAAGGCTTTTTATGACACTGTCAGTGTCATACACTCACGCTGCTGCCTTCTCCCAATTCAAAGCAAGCCAAGGCCAGCCCAATTCAAAGGAAGCAATTACACAAGAGCAAGAGGTACAGTTTATTGGCTGGAGGCAGTAGTGTGTATCTCTGAAAAGTGGCTATTATAAGGACCACAATGAATAGGAAAATATACAGTAAAATGTCAGTCATGTACACGAGGGGGAAGTGACTTTTCCCCTCAGCATATTTTGCTGTTTTTTTACAGATATTTGAACTTTTTTTAAAGTGGAAAAGACTGTATGTATAATCAAAATTGATAAAACATTTAATTAGGAAAACTTTTAATGTACCACTGACATGCCAACAGTTCATCAGTTACAACATAAATCTGGAACACATCAACGTATGTTCTACAAATGAATTGCTCTAAAATTATCAATGATTATGCTGAGATGTAATCTGCCAAAAACAGCGTATATTGTTAATATATAAAGCAGTGTATAGAAAGAGATCAGTGACCAACTAGATAGAAAATATGATGCATCTGTAAATGAATCGATACCTTGGACTTAGTCTACATTTATACACACACTCACTCAAAACCCCGCATATTCTCCAATATGCTTCTTCACTATGGCATGTTATTTTTTAAAGGAAGATTTCCCATAATTTCAAGAAGCAACAATGAATATCATATAAAAGACATGTAAAGTACTTCATACTATGCTTGGTACCTAATAAATGCTCCAAAAATGTGCTCCATAGAGCGCTACTGTCCCAGAAGATACTAAAAGGTAATCCACAGTAAGACAGTCTGTAGTACATGGATGAATGGATTATGCACTGGTATAGTGAAGATTCTGAGAAATACTAAAGTAAGGAGATTGGCACTGAGGAGTCATTTTACAAAACAACTAGAGTTTGCTCTAGCAGTACATGCACCTATTAATCTAGACCATCTGCACAGTAGAATAAGATACTGGTTTTTTTAAACATCCAATTTTTCTAAAACTTATTTTCCTTTCTGTGATTTATAAATATATCATTCTAGTCAACATGCACAAATTAAAAAAATCTCTGTGAAGGTAGGGTCAGGCACAAGAAAGGGTGAACCAACTGAGAAGTATGCTTCACTTGTTTATATGCAATGAGTGATCAAACAAGGACTAAAGAAAAATAATGAAAATGATTGTTTATGAATTCAGAAGTAACTTGCATAAATATTAATGAAGAGGAAGATGACCAAGAACTTACAACTTAAAACTAGCAAAACTGTAAGCAAACAAGTACAGAGGAATATCGCATCATCAAGGTAGACACAGAACTAGAGGTACTGGTGGCTTCAGGAAGAGCACTGGCTTGAGCAATATGACTGAACCAAACTGCTACTGTAAAACAAGAGGCTTGAATCTGATTCTGAGTTGACTGATACCTGCAGTCTGAATACTCTTAGAGATTTAAAATAAGACCTTGTTTGCATGTGGAATAAAAATCTAGGGACATAAACTGATTTGTTAAAGGTCTCACAGTTGTTTAGTTCAGTCGAATAAGTACTGATTATCACTGTGTACTGGTACAAGAGATGGAGCAGGGGCTGTGTCAGAAAGATCGCTGCTCTGGTTGAACTGACATTCTAGAAAGGGCTGCAGGTTGACTGCAGGCTGACGAAAAAATAAAGAAATGTTAGCATTTCAGGTAGCACTAAGAACTCAAGCAAGGTAGGGGACAATGATTGGGGTCTGATGAGCACAAGAGGCATGCTATTTTACCCTCTGGATCAAAGTGGGCGGTAAAGGTCTCACCATGGAAATATCGTAAGAGCAGGAACTTTGAGCATATTTTGGACTATGAGGATCTGAAGCAAAAGAAATGGGAATAACAATATTCCAAGAGAACAAACGTACTGCCATTGATGAAAACCAAGGAGGCTAATGCGGTGAGAGCTAAGCACAGGGTGTGGGGGAGTGAGGGGGGGTCACGATGGGAGGAGATGAAGTCAGAGAAGCAGGTAGACCAAATGATAGAATCTCTCAGGCAACGTAAGAAACAGGATTTTCTCTTAAGAGCAGTAGAGTCACTGGAGGGGTCTGTTCAACATGATCTCATGTACGGCTTTAAGAAACCATTTTGGCTACCATGTTTAAAATAAATGGTAGGAAGATGGCGGAGCAGTAAGCAGCAGAGAAAACAGCCTCTCTGAGTCACTGTCCAGATGCTGGAATATAGCACCATGAGGAAGACAAGAAGGAAGGAAGTGGGTCCCCTGGATTCTTCCCCAGGAAGAACCTTAACTGTGAATTGAAGCCCACAGAGAGAGTAAAAAGAAAAACTTCAACGAAGGCAGTAGTTGGCTGCACCTTTGCTCAGAGCTGGACTCACTGCGTGAGAGGAGCTGTTGGAACCTGGGGCCACACAGTCACCATGACGGTGGCCACTGGCGACCCCAGAAGCCTCTGCAGTGGAGGGGAGACCAGCAGTGGAGGGGAGCGGCAGCATGGAGGACTGCACTGGCTGGCGGTGAGTGCAGAGGACTTAGTCCTCCTGTGGAGACAGGGATTGGCTGGGAGCATTTTGGAGACTGGCCGGATAAGCCCAGAACCAGAACCGCTGCAGGCTTCCTCCAGCGGCTCCCAGCTGGGCACAGACCCGTGGAAACTGCTTGGACTGCAGCGAGCCCAATGAGTCTGGTGTGGGGGAGGCCTGTAGGTTATCTACTAGTCCACCATAAAGCAATGGCTGGCTTGCGGGGATACAGTGGCATGATTCGGGACTGTCTCCACTGGCTGTCTACTAGTGAACCCAGAGAGAATCCTGGAAGTGGACTATTTGTTTTTGTTTGTTTTCTTGTTTTTTCTTTCTCTCTCTCTCTCTCTTTTTTTTTTTTTTTTTTTTTTTTTGAGGGTGACAGTTGGTTCCTAAACTTTTTGTGGGCTGGGTTCTGTTTTGTTCTACTTTTTATCTCTTCTATCTCTCTTTGCCTTCAATCTTTTGCACCAATTTTCCCAAATTGGTGGGATCCATCTTTCTCCTCCAACCTTACTTGTAATCTTTCTCTTCCTCCACTTCTCTATTTTCTCCTTAATCCATTTTAAATTTTAACCCCTGAGGGCAAAATTGGCACTTTAGGGACTTACATGTTGCATACAATTATCTGGTTTGCTTTACATTTTGTTATATAATTACAAAGCAAGTTCATACGGTTAAACATTGCAAATGAAGGGTTAGCTCCATTTTGCAGGCTGTGTTTGATGCTATTGGGACCACTACAGCCACAACTGACGTAATTGTTCTAAACAGCTATTGGCCCTGATAATGACTGAGATTGACTAAGGGTCACAGAGAATACTCGGCACAGTGCCAAAGAACCAGGAACTAGGCTAAATAAGCAACAACCTCTCAACTCCAGTAAACTGAAGAGGTAAGGGGGTGGGGGGAGCCAACAACAGGAAAGTAACATGACAAGAATAAAGCCAATACGTATCAGTTTTAACCATCAATGTTAACAGTCTCAATTCACCAGTCAAAAGACACAGACTGGCAGAATGGATCAACAAGCAAGATCCAACAATATGCTATATACAAGAAACACATTTTATTTAAAAAGAAATTCACAGGGGCTGGGGATTTAGCTCAGCAGCATAAGCACCTGCCTTGCAAGCATGCAGTCGTGAGTTCGATCCCCAGTACATTAAAAAAAAAAAAAAAATTCACAGACAAAGTCAAAGGATGGAAAATAATACTCCATGCAACAGGAATCCAGAAAAAAGCAAGGGTAGTATTCTATTTGCAGACAAGGTGAATTTCAAGCCAAGACTGATTAAGAGAGATAAAGAAGGTCACTACATCCTCATAAAGGGAATAATTCAAGAAGAAGAAATAATCATAAACATACATGCAACAAATGCCAGTGCACCTAGCTATATAAAACAATTGCTAATGGACTTGAAAAATCAAATAAGCCCTAATACAATTGTATTGGGAGACCTCAATACTCCACTGTCACAAAAAGACAGATCAATTAGACAAAAAAATCAGTAATGAAATATTAGAACTAAACCACACTTTTGAGCAAATGGACTTAGTAGATGTCTATACAGTGTTCCTACAACATCAGAATACACATTCTTCTCAGCTGCACACAGGACATTCTCCAAAATAGACCATATACTGGCTCATAGAACATGCTAAAGTAAATGTAAAGGAATTGAAATTATCCACGTATACTATCAGACCACAGCGCAATGAAATTGAAAATCCATGCCAAAGGAAATCCCAAGAACTTCATAAACACTTGGAAATAGCACCCTCCTGAACAACCAATGACTCACAGATGAAATTAAAGAAGAAATTAGACAGTTTTTACAGTTGAATGATAATGACAATACACATACTGGAACTTGTGGGACACAATGAAAGTCTTAAGAGGGAAATTTATAGCAGTAAATACTCATATCAGGAAAACAGAGCAAGCACATATAAACAACTTAATGTTGAACCTCAAACTTCTAGAAAAAGAAGAGCAAGCTAAACCCAAAGCTTATTCAAGGGAGGAAATTATAAAGATCAGAGCAGAAATTAACACACTGGAGACTGAAAATACAAAGAATCAATGAGTTGAAGAGTTGGTTCTTTGAAAGATTAAATAAAATTGACAAACCCTTAGCCAACCTTATCAAAAAAAAAAAACGAAAGAAAAGACTCAAATCCATGCAATTAGGAATGAAAAGGGCAAAATCACAACAGACCCTGCAGAAATCCAGAAAACCATCTATACCTACTTTGAAAACTTGTATTCTAATAAGTTGGAAAATACAGAAAAATAGACAGATTCCTAGATACATTATGAATTACCAAAACTGAATCAAGAAGATATCAAAATCCTAAATAAACCAATATCAATAAATAAAATCAAAGATGTAATTAAAAACCTATCAACAAAGAAAAGCCCAGGCCCTGATGGATTCATGTCTGAATTCTACAAGAAATTTAGTGAAGACCTAACACTACTGCTTCTCAAACTCTTTAATGAAATTGAAAAGGAAGCAATACTTACTTCCAAATTCATTCCTGGAAGCAAGCATCACTCTGATTCCAAAACTAGAGAAGGACCCAATAAAGAAAGAGAATTACAAGCCAATCTCTCTAATGAACACTGATGCAACAATCCTCAATAAGATACTGGTAAATAGACTGCAGCAAATCATCAAAAAGATTATACACCATGATTAAGTGGAATTCATCCCAGGGATGCAGGGATGGTTTGATATATGTAAATTCATAAATGTAATATACTGTATTAACAGAGTCAAGGACAAAACATCATATGATCATCTCAATAGATGCAGAAAGAGCTTTTGATAAAGTCCAGCACCCATTTGTGATAAAAACCCTACAGAAAATTGGAACAGATGGTCTTTATCTCAATCTAGTAAGGGCCATCTATGACAAACCAATAGCCAACATCATACTAAATGGACAAAAACTGAAAGCTTTCACACTAAAATCAGGAACAAGACAAAGTTGTCCATTGTCTCCACTCCTATTCAATATAGTCCTGGAAACTTTAGCAGGAACAATTAGACAAGAGAAAGAATTAAAAGGAATAAAAATAGGAAAGGGAGAAGTTAAACTATCATTATTTGCAGATGACATGATACTCTACTGTAAAGACCCCAAAAACTCCACCAAAAGACTTCTAGATTTAATAAGCAAATTCAGTAACATAGCTAGTTACAAAGTCAATGCTCAAAAAATCAATAGCCTTCCTATACATGAATAACAAACTTACTGCAAGAGAAATCAGGGAAACAATACCTTTTACAATAGCATACAAAAAAGAGAGAAATATTTAAGAATAAATCTAACAAAAGATATAAAAGACCTCTACATTGAAAACTACAGTGCCCTGAAAAAGGAAATTGAAGAGGTTATTAGAAAATGAAGAGATATCTCGTGCTCTTGGGTAGGGTGGAAGAACCAATATAGTGAAAATGGCCGTACGTCCAAAATTGTTACACAGATTCGATGCAATCCCAATCAAAATTATAATAGCGTATCTCACAGAATTAGAGAAAACAATCCGGAATCAGAAAACATCTGGAATCAGAAGAGACCTAGAATAGCAAAAGCAACCTTGGGCAACAAAGACAAGACAGGGGACATCACAATTCCTGACTTGAAATTATACTATAAAGCTACTGTGATTAAAAAAAAAAAAAAGTGTTACTGGCAAAAAAAAAAAAACCCATACAAACAAACAAACAAACAAAAAACTAGACCTGAAGATCACTGGAATAGATTAGAAGATGCAGAAACAACAACTGCAGACACACTAAGCCATCTTTGACAAAGGTGCCAAATACATTCACTGGAAGAAAGATAGCCTTTTTAATAAATGGTGCTTGAAAAACTGACTCTACACATACTGAAGATTAACACTGGACCCATATCTTTCACTATGTACTAAGCAAAATTCAGACTGGATCAAAGATTTTAATAGTGAAACAGCAACATTAAATCTGCTGGAAGATAAGAGTAGGTAAAACTCTTGAAGACATTGGTGTAGGCAAAGACTTTATGAACAAAACTCAGGTTGCACAGGAACTATCACAAAGAATCAAAAAATGGGATCTCACCCTACTGAAAAGCTTTTGCATGGCAAGAGAAACCACCAACAGAGTGAAGAGACAACCCACAACGTGCGAGAAAATGTTTGCCAGCTGTTGCTCAGGAAAAAGATTACTATCGAGAATGTATAAAGAACTAAAAATAATCAGTACTCCTAGATTTAAAGACCCAATCCAAAAATGAGCATCTGAGATGAATACACACTTCTCAGATGAGGAAATACAAAGAGCAAACAAATACATGAAAAAATGTTCAACATAACTGGTTACTGGAGAGATGCAAATTAAAACAATATTGAGTTTCCACCTCACCCCAGAAAGGATGGCTAGTATCAAGAAATCAACCAATAACAAACGCTGGAGGGGCTGTGCAGAAAAAGGAACCTTTCTCCACTGTTGGTTGGAGTGTAGACTGGTGCAATCATTGTGGAAATCAGTGTGGAGATTCCCCCAAAAACCAGGATTGGAGGTCCCATTCAACCCAGCTATTCCCCTTCTGGGTACCTCCCCAAAAGAATTAAAAACATCATAGCACAGTGATATATGTGCACCGATGTTTATAGCAGCTCAGTTTATAATAGCCAGGTCTTGGAAACAACTTAACTGCCCATAGGCTGAGGGATGGATTTTATACAATGGAATACTACTCAGTCATAAAGAATGATAAACTGGACACTCCTATAGGTAAATGGATGCACCTTGAGAACATACTCATTAGTGAAATAAATAAGACACATGTGAAATAAATAAGAAACATCATATTGTTTCATTAGTGTGACAAGCTGAAAGAAAAAAACATGTATATGTGTATGTATATGTATATAAAAAAGTAGTTGAGCTAGTTATACTTCTGATTTCTCTGAGTTCGCTAAAGAGAAAGATTTGTACTGGTATTGTTTGGGCAGTTGAATGCAGATGTCTTCTGCTCTGGGTGAATGATTTGGGGATGACAATGTACAATGTATGCAACATTGTTACTCCCTGACTAATGTGCTTTGAAATTTTACTGTAGTTTTCTTCTTTTTTTTCTTTCCTTCTATGTTTGAATAAAATGGATTTGGAAAAATAAATGGCAAAAGAACAAAAGTAGAAGCTGGAAAATGAATCACCAGATCTCTGTGGACCAAGAAAGCGATGCAGGTGGTAAGAAGCTAACAGATTGAACATGAGGTATGACAGAAGAGAGGGCTCAAAGATAGCTCCAAATTTAATCTAAGCAAATGGTGAATGATGATACAATTTACTGAATGGCGAAAAGAAAGGGGACTGGCTATGGGGAGCAGGTTTAGGGAAAAAAGTTCTATTTTAGGCAAATTAAGCTTAAAATGCCTTGGAAATGAAACTGTCGAGCAAATCAATTTTGGGAGGGCTCAGAAACAAGGTAGGGCAATATATTCTAAGCCATAGCCTAGGTAAAATAGACCAGAAAGAAGGGAAGGGAGGGCAGGAAAGTAGGATAGGTAAGAAATCTATTTTCCACCCTTTATTCTTTAGTGTCTTAAATCCCATCATATTATTTTGTAAATTAGCATTGCTCACATAACAAAAATGACTGAATTAAAGGGAAGAAATTCTGAAAAACAAAATTAGTAACAACAAAAGCAACAAGATAAACCTTCAATTAGGTAAGGCAGAATACAGGTTTGAAGGATAGCAGGGAGGTAGGATGGAACATTCTGTGCTGTAAGGCTGTGGTTAAAGCCATAATTCCAGGAAGACAAGTCAGCACCTGCCAACGTGAGGATGCAGCAGGCCATGGGTTTTGTGAACAGGCCACAGGCAGAGTGTCAGAGCCTGACGCCCAAGACACAGAAGAATGGCAAGGAAGAAGTTTTCCCTTATAAATCACACCAGCCACACAAAAGTACAGAAGCAGCATGTAAATCAGGATATGCACTACTAGAAAGGCAAAACCCACTAAAGAAAACTATTCATTTTTTTAAAAGTTTTATTATTATTATTTGGTACCAGGAATCGAACTTAGGACCTTGCACTTGCTGGGCAGGTGCTGTGCCACTGAGCTGTATCCCTGGCTCTTAAAGAAAACTATTCAAATAAAGGAAAAAGGACATGATGTTCAATTATTTTAAACAGCCTTCTAAGGAACAGAACGTGTACAGATTTTTAAAGGAAAAAACTTCACAAAATAAATCAGTTCTTTGTATGTCAAAATGGGCAAATGGGACAAAATATTCTTTTTTTAAATAAATGTCCCTAAGACACTATATTCCTCCTGATGTTACAAAATTAACTTTAACAACTGAGAAAACTCACCTGATAGCTCCTTTAACCTATCGGCTGGGAAATGAAGGAAGATCCTGGGAAAGGGAGACGCTAACATCTACTGTAAAAGCTGTTTTCCTGACTGTCCTTGTTCGACAGCAGCCTTGCTAGCTGTAAACACCTACGTTCACTGGCTTCTCAACAACTGATCACCACTAACACCTCTCTAATTTTCAGCACAAACTGCAGTATGATTTTGTTCAATCATCATACGGAAAATACTGACCCACATTTTGTTTTTCCTATTTAGACCCATAATCCACCAAAGACCCTGGGACTTACGTTCTTTTTAAATAAAAAATTACTCATGCTAAGGAAGAAAAAAAGATTTGCAGAAAAATAAAATCATGTAAGGAATAAAGGCCTAAATTCAATTCTTGCTTCTGAGACCTCATCTTTGAATCCAGTTGGCAAGAGTACTTGGCTTCTTTCCTTACCATGTATAATCTATACTTCACTAATGGAGACACAAATTGCATTAGGTTTGCTTTTTATTTTTTAATAAATTCATTATAAAATGTTGATTTATATCAAGCCTGTGGTCATTTAAATCCCTCGTAAAAATGAACTATCGATCAGGCTCATGCAGTCTGTGGTTCAAGGATAAGTGACAACCGTTCCTGAGTAGAGATTTTGATTCCAACTGTTATGCATTTTTTAATTATATCACATTATATTGCTTTATAGTCTCTACTTTTATTATGCTTTAGAAAGTCACCCACTTTCTGTATCAAACATGAGTGCCAGTTTTATTGCTAAAGTGATTAAGACAGAGTGTCAGGAGAGATAAGGAAACAGACCGTGGAACAGAGGAACAAGACAAGCTGCACGTGTGGAGGAGGCAGCGTTACAGCCCAGCGGAGAAGGATGGGCCAGCAAATGAATGGTTCCAATTTAACGTATTTAAAAAGCGGCTCCCTCCCCAACTAGACACAAATCCTACAGACTAAAAACCCAAACCTAAGAAGCAAAACCTGAAAATGGCTGAAAACATGTTTAAGATCCTGAGTACAGATTTCTTAAAAATATTTTTAAAAAGCTCAAGAAAAAGTAGTAAATGACAATTATACACTAAAATGTAAATATATGTTTATCAGAGGGCACCATTTAAAAGGTGAAAAGCTGAACTAGATAATCTATAATGCGTAAAACTGACGAAGAATTGAAACCCAGAATACGTGTGTGTTTATTTCTGTGTACAAGTAAACGACCATTCACTGAAGGTCTGAACAGCTAATAAATGTAAGATGCTCTCATTAGCAATCAGAGAAATACGAATTAAAATAGCAGTAAAGACTGTCAATACAACTAGCAAAATTGAACTACCTAGTGATGGTGAGACATGCAACAGTAATTCTCTACACTTTTATATGGGATCCTACACTGATAAACCACTTTGGAAAGCAATAAGTAATGCCGAGCAAAGCCGAAGATTCACGTATTTTATGATCCCCTAAATTCCATTCTTAGGTAACAATTTCAGAAATTCACATGGATAAACAAGAATAGTCATAGCAGCATTATTTATAATGGAGGAAAACCAGAGAAACAATCTAAATATCCATTAAGAACGTGATATTTTCATACAATAAAATACCAGTAGAGAAAGCAAAAGAACACATACATATGTATTACCATAGACCAGTGGTGGTGAACCTATGGCATGCACGGTGCAGCTGGCTGTTTGCTCTAAAAGGTTCACCATCACCCGCAAAGACAAATCTCACAAACTAATGAATGACGAAGGCGAGCTGCAGAAAATACATACAGCTTTGAAACTATGGAACTTAAACTAAGACTGTATGTTGTTTAGGAAAATATGTATAAGTAAGTGGATATGTAAATACACAAAAACACCAAATTCTGGATAATGATAGAAGGGGGATGTGATCAGGGAGAGGGCAGCCATGGGGTTTTGTTAGTGAGCTGAGTGAGTAGTGAATTGACTAGAACTCAATGCATTGTTCTTTTTGTTTGTTTGTTTGAGACAGGGTCTCCTCATGCAGTTCAGGCTAGCCTTTAGCTCACTTTATAGACCAGGCTGGTCTTGAACTTGCAGTGATCCTTACCTCAGCTTTCTGACTGCTGGGATTACAGGTGTGCGCCACCACACACCGCTCAATGTACTATTCTTTATACTACATTATCTGTACATCAGAAACATTTGTAATACTTTTTGTTTTTTCTCTCACTTGTTTTTTGTTAATACATATCATACAGACTAATGGGTTTCACTTTCCAGTTTCTTCATGCCCATTATAACACTCTTTAAAAAGAAAAGACAAAATAAAAGGAAAAACATATGTGCAAAAGAGAGGTTTCAAGGCTCCTATAATCACAATATACTTTATTTTTCTCAGCGAAGCTATGGTTTTTAATTAAAGGAGTGCTAATAGGGTAAATAGACAGGCGATTAGTAATTCAACCCTTTAGCTATATATCTATCTTTTCTTTTTGTCTCTAAATTTATTTTCTACTATCTCTGGCCCCTCAATTTATATGTAACACTATGAAGAAGTAAAGGTAAGATTTTAATTCCCAGGTTTTCCTTCAATCACTAGAAGAAAAATAAACATAATTTCTACATTTCAATGTTTTACAAGTAATCTCACTTTTTTCCCTAAACAAAGACTACCATCTTAAAGTAATTCTTATAAATTTAAGAGTGGTTAATGGAGGTGAAGAAAGTTTAACAACTTAATTCTAAATAATTTCATCAATGACCACTACGTAACTATCAATCTTTAAACAAAAAATAAATCATTAAGACTTAAGAACAAAATTTTAATCCCATTATTCAAGGACACACACCACCTGAAAGAGACTGGACAGGTAAAGAGATCAGAAAATAACCTGATGAGTAAGATGGGAGGATATAAAGCAGAGACTGCCTGATTTGGAAGGAACTGTTTGATACACAGCACTAGAGCTCAGAGAAGAGACTACAGAATATTATCCCAAGGATTTATCACAACACCTGGATAGTGTTCCTAGTAATTAACCTCATAGAAAACTCATAAATTAGGTAATGAAAAGGCTTAAAGCCAAAATTCACTGAAGAATTTAGAAATAGTATAGTTATCTCAATGCTATTCTCTAAATCCTTTGCTCTGCTGGCATTATAAAATAGAAATTTCTTCAGAAGTTATATTATATTTGTTTTGTTAAGAACATCACTTTGAACATTCACTCAAATTATACTAGGTGTGGATCCTGATATTAATTTGATGTCACTTCAAGTTTTATAAAAAGAAATAATTAGAATATAGAAAAATGTATGGTATACATATGTCATAATTGATGCAACAATAGATGGGAAACAAATTAAAAATCCTGTAGAGTTATGCTTAATCTTGATGTACATAAAAAATGCTAACCTTCATTCACTGTGTAATAATGTGTACATATATGTGAAAAACAACTACTCTTTTTTAAATTGAAAAAATAAACTACTGCTTTTTCTCTAGGGAAACTACGTGAAATATAAATCATTTTGAAAAGTTCCACTCTCTTCCAAACATGAGCTGACGACTAATCAGAAAAAATAAATTAGTTCATTAAATATAGAGCAATGAAATAGAAAACATGGTTTATACTTTTCCAAGCACTGCTTTTATAACAGATCAACTTCCTTGGCTCAATAGAAATGACTTAAGAGAGATATATAGCTAAAGGGTTGAATTACTAATCGCCTGTCTATTTACCCTGTAAAGAGACTTAGAGAGTTTTTAAAAATTTCTCAAAATTGTTTCTGCAACCTCATGATTTACAAACAAGAACTGAGGGTACATTTTTATAATATTTAATACAATTATTTTTACTTAGAAAAAAATAGCTCAGCCCTCCTTCCTATTTCCATGAATATCACATTTCTATTCACTTTCCAGTAAAAGCACACAGGGTTTTATCAACTATATTCATGTAAAAACTGTCTTTTTAAGTAGTAGTAGGCCAAGTGGTAGGAAAGTGCTCTCAACTTTTCATTAAGAATATGACAGAGGCCAGGTGTGGTGGCATATGCCTGTAATCCTACCACTCTGGGAGACTGAGTCAAGATGGTTGTAAATTCAACAACAGGTTGGCAACTTAGTGAGACTGACTCTCAGAATTTAAAGGGTTGGGGAAGGAGGCCCTGGGTTCAACCCCTAGTAACAAACCAAACCAACCAATCTAAAATACAGCTCACAGGCATTGGGGAATGTAATACGTGCAGCTCAGTGGGAAAACTCATGGTTAGCAGGTCATTTGTCAAGCGCCAGCACCTTCCCCACAACATGAACTACAGTTTCATGGGCATAGTTTGTGGCTACAGGTATTAAGCAAAACTCACAATGTTCAGCAGCAAAATACATAGCTAACTATCCTTTCTGCATTTGAATATCGTAAACCGCTTAAGGGAAGAAGAAAATTAAAGTTAGTAACCTCCTATTATGTGCTGGGCTCTTTAACTGTTTCACTCTCAGAACAATCTCATGGGATAAAGTATGGAAAGTCACCTGAGAAACTAAACATGGTTACTAGTGATATGGAAGTTGAGAATCTAAGGAATGTGGAAAGGAATTAGCACTTCACAATCTATATTTTGTTTCTAATATTACTGAGCTGCGCTAAGTTATCACACCTATTTAAAACTTCAAGTTAAAAAACATAATCAAGAAAAGAAATACAAAACTCTAAAGAGCAAGAGAACTAAGAGAGAGCCAAAACCAGAAAATGAGGGGAAGGGACAATCTGTCAGTTCCAGATCACCAGAATTCAGTACCTAAATTCTGCTGCAACTCACTGACGTGAGCCCCAAGCAGATTCTGGCCTAGATTTATATTCTTTTTTATTCTATTGGATTTTGAATGCATTTTTAAGCCACCAAACTGGACATTGTTACTAGTATTTTATAGAAACAATACTTGATTCATTGTATGTACATACTAGTTTTATTCCTTCATTATTCCTTCTTGTATCTTCTGTATCTAAGACCACTCTTGATTCTTCTTGAAATATAACCCTTAGAATTTCCTCTAGAAAAAGCCTCTTAGTGATAAGCTCAGTTTTTGTTCACATAGGAATTGTTTCAGTTTTATCTTTGTTCATGAGAATAAGACTGTGTTTCCCAGGAGATGCAGAAAAGTGTTGGGTCCAAGATGTTTATTAGGGAATCACATCCAGGAAGGAAAGGGGGAGGAAACAGGATTAGGCAGAGAAGAAACTCAGCTGCCACTACGAGCAGAAAAGATTCCATCACACCGGTGGAGAGCGCTGGGCAAACAGTAACCTTCCAAATGTCCTGTGTTGGCCTCAAATGCCCAGGCCTTTCTGGCCCACTGACCAACGGCTGGACGCAGGCTGCCAGGGAAGCACACAACCTGACAGGTGGGTTTCTGTAGCCTGAGTGCCTGCTGGCCACAGCGCCTGCATGGAGCAGATCTCCCTTTGCAGGAAAATCTGGCAGCGAAGCTCCACACCTGCCGCAATCCTTCTGCAAGTTTGAAATTTTAAATAAGTGAACGTTTCAATATTTCAAAGATATTTTTTTCTGTCTTCTAACTCATTTAGGAGCCAGTGGTCATTCTGTTGGTCTTTTTTAGATATTCTTTGTTTAGAAACTGCTGTTTCACCAAAAAGTAGATTTATTTTTACTGTGCACAAGCCATATAGCAGTTCCAGCTCCTTCGGGTGCTGGCTCCTAATCATGATGATTTTTGAAGTGGGGAATATTTGGAGAGCTCCCCTACATCATGTAAGGCCAACACGTCTGAAACTGTGTCTTTCCAGTCTCTAACTGATTTAGACCTTAACTGTTGGTGCTTACAAAAACACTGTGAGAGGTCATAGTTAAGGAGACACATAAAGCTGGGTATGGTGGTGCACACCTGTGATCCCAGCACTCGGGGAAGCTGAGACAGGAGGATTGTTGCAAATTCCAGGCCAGCCTGGACTGCAAAGGGAGTTGAAGGCCAGCCTGAACTGCCCAGGGAGACTCTGTTTCAAAAAGACCCCCTCTAACCTCCAAAAAACACAAGCACGTTATCTCGTTTCCAGCTTTCTACTTTGAGGCAAACTTGTTGGCTTGTCAGCAAATTTACAAAATACTAGTTAAGTCAATGACATTAACAGTCTATAAAGTCATGGACAGACTATATGTGAATCATATGAGATAAAGTGAAAGGTTTCAGCTGAGATGACTAAACAGATGGCTAAAAAAAAGGTATCTAGAAAAATCACAATATATTTTAATTATCTGGTACAGATTTAAGCCTTTTAACTGCATTTATGTAAAAATGTGTATTTATTAATAAGCTTTCCATTACTGTGACAAAATATCTGAGATAATAAAAGGAGGATAGGGCCAGGTATGGTGGTGCACTCATATAATTCTGTAATTCTGGGACTACGAGGCTGAAGGAGTCCAAGTTTAGGCCCAGAAACAGCATGTGAAATGTAGTTTAGTGCCAAGACCCTAGGTTCATCCCCAGTACTATAAAACACAAAGGGAAAGGGAGGTCAGGGGAGGGGAAGGGAGAGGAGAGACAGAAGGGAAGGGAAGGGAAGGGAAGGGAAGGGAAGGGAAGGGAAGGGAAGGGAAGGGAAGGGAAAGGAAGGGAAGGGGAGTAGGTTGGTTTATTTTGTCTCAGTTTCAGGTTTCAGTCCATGGTTGTTTGACCACTGCTTTGGGCCTGTGGTGGGAATGTTTGGTGGAGGAGGCTGCTCACCTCATATTGGTTTGGAAAACAGGATGTGGGAGGATGGAAAGACAGGGAGAGAGGTAGGGGAAAAAGAAGGAAGAAGGGAAAGAGGGAGTGGGGCACAGTGAGGGAGAGGAGACAAAAAGAGACAGAGACAAAGACAGGGAGAGACAGGGCGAGAGACAGACACACACCAGGTCTCGATACACCCTCCAATGGCACATCTCTAATGACCTAAGTGCCTTCTATTAAAGCTTCTACTCCCTCCCAACAGTGCCACAGGCGGGCGATCAAGCCTCTGTTTACCACATGAATCTTTGGTGGACATTCAACATCCAAAGAGAAGCACCTGCCAGATAGTATTCCAGCTTTTTCTCATATCCTACACACTTACTCATGATCCATGGTTTCAAATTTGATTACTTTGGAGTTAAGAGAACGTAAGTATAACTAAAGCAGTCTAAATGCAAAATCCTACATTTTTATAATTCCCTGAATCCAATCACACCCTCAAGACTGAGGACTGAATTCAGGGCCTTGTGACCTAATCGTAAATTATATCCCCAGTCCTTTTAAATTTTGTTCTGAAGTATAGGAAATCTCACTAAATTGGCCAGTATGGCCTTGAATCTGCAATTATCCTGCCTCAACCTCCCAAGTAGCTGGGATTACAGGTGTGTTACCACACCCAGTTTAGCTGTTTTGAAAATTTATCTTGCTCACATCAATTTTATCAACAATCTTTTTTCTAAACAATTTGTCTTTATCAAGTGTATCTAAAGCAATAAGTTTAGTTTTCATGAAAACACTGCTTTTATTTCCAACATATACTTTATTCGCCTACCTAATATTCAATTCTGTATTTTGCAGATACACTGTACTATCATAAACTACTCTTAAAATATACAAAATCAACTATTAATACATACATCTTACTGGTGGGAAGAGAAGTATGGATATTTTTCCAGAAATTGGCCATCTAGATGAAGCATCAGCTTGCATTTGTTGTCAGTTTATTTTAAAGAAGGCTTGAGAAGCATATTCTAAGTCAGCAAGCCAGCTAACCTGGAAAGTCAATTATTTTGGGTATAACTGGTATTTGGTTATCGCACTCTCCAGTCTGAGTCTGCCTCTTGGTTCTCCTTCTAGCAATCAGGTGTTCTGTCAGGAGTAAAGGGCAAAATTGAGTTCTCAAGAGGACAGATAGACCACTGCACCGATGGATGGACATTTTACAGGAGGAGGAAAAGAAATATAAAGAACTGGGGGAAAACGCTAAATGTTGCTTTCCCCCTTATTAATATGTTCCTTCTGCTAAGACTACTAGAATTCGTATTGGGGGCTGGGAGAAGGAGGCACACAGAGGGTAGCTTATGACGTCTGCTTTAGGCCTTAGGGAAAAAGCTTAACATTTCCAAATTTCTCCATCCAATTACAGTGCTAGTGTAAGCTTCAGAGTAGGGCCAAGACCAGAAATAGATGCAGGACAAAACTTCTAGAAAGACAGACGTGCAAGCCTTCCAAATACATGGAAGCAACAATCAAGCACTGGAGCTTCAGATTTGCAGCCATCATTCTCTTTCCATCGGGCACGCAAAATGTGATTGTAAGACACACAAAAAGGATGTGTATTTGTACACAAAAGGCTGTACTGGATGGTATTTCTAGGACATTATTTTTATTTTTTCCATAGTTTTTTGGGGGATTAAAATGCTGTATTTTATATTAGGGTAGAAATAATGAGACATTTTGTCTGAGAAACTATTAAAGTAGCTACCTGGGTTTTTTGGGGAGTGGGTAGAACAGGGGGTTGACAAGGGTCTTCACATTGAGCTACTTCCCAAGCTGCCCACCCCTGCCATTTTTCTGTTAAATTTTGGGGCAAAGTCTTGCTAAACTGTCCATGCTGTGCTTGAACTCATGATCCTCCTACTACAGTCTCCCAGAGGACTGGGATTAATAGATGTGCACCACCATGGCTGCCGATTACTTCTTAACTTTAATAGCTGACGTTGTGTTTTCTACTCAACATGTAGAAAGACATATTTTAACTTGCCTAAGAGTTTTCATTAGGAGTGCTAGAAAAATAAATGTACTGTCCTAAGTTAATGTTTGCATAATACTTACTAAACAACTCTATTTTTAACTACAGGGTAATATCAATATTATATTCTTTTAAATTGCTTCCACTCTTGCAAGCCCCCTGAGGTTGTGAGTTTGATCCCTGGTACCCATTAAAAAAAAAAAAAGTCTCTTAAGATTGAGGCCAGGGATTTAGCTCAGTGGCATAAGCCCTGCCTTGCAAGAGCACAGTCCTGAGTTCAATCCCTGGCACTGATATAAAAAAAAAAAAAAAAAAGTCTCTTAAGATCAGCTGGGGATTCAGCTCAGCAGCACAAGCACCTGCCTGGCAAGCTCGAGGTCATGAGTTCAATCCCTGGTACAAAAAGAAAGCAAGAAAAAAAAAATTGCTTCCACTGTTTTCCCATTATTTTTTGAAGGAAAACAATGAAAATTTAAAACTAATTGTGTTTTAGTCACAGAATCGCTAATTCCCACATTTATTTTCTTTCTAGGCTATGGACTTCTTCAAGGCAAAGCTTATGCTTTATTCATCCTTGAGTCTTTAACAATATGCCAGAACAGTAACTAGATAATAAATGGTTTTGTATTAATGAAAGTTTTATAAAGGAAGGGAAAATAAGTTGTGACTTACAGAAAAGCAGTTTCTAGATTCATTTAGAATTAGAGAAGAGCTTTAGAGGTTATTCAATCCAATCCCCTAAAAATTTAAAGCCGAGGAAATTATAAACTAGCCTAAATATAAAAAACTAGTCAGAGCTACAGCCACGACAAATAATAAGCCTCCAAATAAGCCTATCCGTATTTGTGCATCTAAAGAGATATAAAATAATATTACAACTGCAGGCTTTGGAACCTGACAGTTCATATCCCAGCTCTATCGCTGTATGACTGGATAAACTGTGTACCAGACTAAGTTTCCCAATTTGTAAACTTCAGTAAAATCTTAACTAAGATACTGTGCTACTGAAATTACTTCCTTAAATTAGTACAATGAATTTATATTTTAGTGACATGTCCTTTAAAGTGGTGTACTAGAGGTTACATTTATTACTATAGTGATATAATAATGCTAGATTTTATTGAATATCTTTAATATCATAAAAAACAGTAGAATAAAATGACCCTCCAAAGCAGTAATGGGAATACAATAGTAACAGTTTATATGAGACCAAAAAATACCACTGTTAGGAAAAGAATTATCAAACGTGATGTATAATAATGCTTGATGTAGATCAGGGGCTTGCAAACAACAGCCTCGGGTCCAAACCTCTGCAATGCTTGGTCTGTAAGTAAAGCTCTGTTTACTGGAACACTTCTGTTTTTCTACTTGTTGTTTATGCCTACTTTTACAGTACAGCAGCAGAGCTGACCAACTGCAACAAAATCCATATGGCCTGCAAAGTCTAAAGTATTTAATATCTGACTCTACAGAATATTTGCTGTGTCCTGCTGCAGATCATGGCAAGTACAATTAATTATTTCCTAAAAATATAAAGCCTTTTGTACACCAGGCATATGCTGCACTTAAGACAACTGGACACAAGGTTATTGCTATTCTGTTTAACAGACGCTAGGATAGTAACAACTTGTATGTGTCAATGTATTTCTCCAAAAGTGCCATTTGACAATATTTTTCAACTTTATAAGAATAGTATTAATAATTTCTATAAATGCCTGTGAAAGTTCTAGTTTTTTTTTTAGACAGGGTCTCACCATGTAACTCAAGCTCTCCTTGAACTCACTCTGTAGCCCAGGTTGTCCTTGAACTCTTGGCAATCCTCCTGCTTCAGCCTCCCAAGTACTGGGAATGTACCACCACACCAGCTATAGAATTCTATTTCTGTAATATTTTATAATATTTTTCTATAAAACAAGAGATTTAGAATATTATTTTAGGGACTGCTCACTCTTTCCCTCTATAACAGAAACAATTCTGAGGACAAAGTTAATTTGGTCTTAGGAAGTCATACGCAGACTATTTACCATTAAGAGCCAAATTGGGCAAGGTGGAGCACGCCTACCACCACAGCACTGCGATGATGAAGCAGAAGGATTTCAGGTTCAAGCCCCACTTGGGCACCTTAGCAACTGTAACAGTTAAAGCTGGCTGTCAATTTGAGTAGCTTGGGAGCTGCCAGATCAGTAAAGCATATTTCTAGGCATGTCTGGGCGGATCATGCAGGTGTGACCTTGAGGTCTGTATCTGATTCTGGGCCCTTCCTGTCTGCTACTGTTCACCAACTCTGCTTTCCAGTCACTGAACAAGTATCTTTGCTCCCCAGGCCCTCCTGCCCTAATATTTCTGTCTTGGAGGTGACTGAAATCATGGTCAGAAAACTAATAGTGATTTATAGCAAGACCCTGTCCAGAAAAAAGGGCTGGGGCTGTAACTCTGTGTGAAGCCCAGGGCACAATCTTTAGTGTAGGGGAAAAAAATTAGTAGCCAAAAAGAAATTAATAGCAATAATGTATTTATATGGAAGTATTCATTGCTTTTAATGATGGAAGCTTAAAATATACCAAATTTCCCTGATAGTCCTTTCATAAACAATGCTGATTCTTTTTGGAACTGTCTGCCTGGTAAAGGGAATCACACATCAGAAAAATAAAGCTAAAATCATAACAAATTAGACAATGTTATTCTGCTATTTTTGTATTTTTCTAAATCAAAATTAGATAAACAACAGATGGGTTGCCTTGTGTGGCTGGAAGAATAAAATGATGTTTGTTTTTCTAAAAAAATAATTTTTAGAAATCTACAAATGGCTCTGATATGAAATTGATAGACTCAGTTAAACTGCTTGTACTATGGTAACATATTTCTACTACTGAAACAAAAGTTCTAGTGTCAAAATTCCGTAGGATGTAATGCATTGGATTAGATGGTTGAGAGAGATTAGAAAAATGAAGGGGCACTATATAACTTTGAAAATCATTGTTTAAATTTAAAAGATTCTACTACAGAATACAGGGATGATACTTTTTCAAATCTCAAAAACTACATAGTTTCCTTTCAAAAGTTAATACTGAAATTGTACTTTGTGCCAAGCATTCTGGTAAGAGGTTTAAATTTGTCTTATTTAATCTCCATAGCCACTCATAAGGGAGTCGTTACTGTATGTAACATATCATTTCCTGCAATTTTCATGATAAAGCCAGGATATAAACCCAACCTGTATGGCAGTGAGCCCAGTTTCTCCTTCTTGTTTTCCAGTGCCAGTGATCAAACCTAGGGCCTTGCACATGCCAGGCAAGTTGTCTAGCACTAACCTACAACCCTAAAGCCCAATTTTTACAACAGTGCTAAACTATATTCAAAAGTTATTCTAAAAATATCAACAACTACTGAGAATGATAACTTAGTTACTTTCCCATTGCTGAGACAAAATACCTGACCCCCAAGTTAAAGAAGGAAAAGTTGATTTGCCTCAGTTTGTAGTTGGCTCCAACATGGGTGGCTTTGCAGAGAACAGTTCATTGTGGACAGAAGACGGCAAAAGCAACAAGCAAGGAGGAAAACAAGACTCCGTCTGTCTCTTAAATTACAAGCAGGCTGTCCATACCTTCATGAATGTTGAAAGTAAACAAAACAAAACAGACTAAAATCACTCTGCACAAAGAATAATAAACAGTATTGCTGGATTAAAAAAAAAAAATTACAAGCAGGCTACCTGCCCTGGGGCAGTGTAGCACTCAACCCTTAATCTTAGCCAGAACTATGTCAAACTAATCAGTGGAGTGATTTACTAATCACACACCTTAATCCCAGCATCATACACTCTAGAGTCAGCCACTTCTGAAAAGCCCACCCTCCATTACTGCACGAGGCTTTGAGGGGACACCTAGATAATATCAGCTCTAATAGTAACTCTTCCATAAAATGCTTTGAGTCTCTCAGAAGGCATTAAAGAATTACTACTACAGGAAAAAAACCCCGAAACATCTGGAAAATTACTCATGTTATTTAAAAATACGTATGAGCCAGGCATGGTGGTGCATGCCTGTAACCCCAGCACCCTGAGAGGTTGAGGCAGGAGGACAGTTTGAGCCCAACCTGGGCACTTAGCATGACCCTGTCTCAAAATAAAATTTTAAAAAGGTCCTGAGTTTCATATCTGGAAATGAAAAAATACAAGAAACAAATAAAATACCCCCCCAATAATTTTTTTGTCTATGCAGATTTACTAAATGTAAAACCCTACGCACAATGTAATATGAATCGGATGCCTCAAAACATGATCCTTTCCTACCAGTATTCTGATAAGTTGGTTAAAAAGCAACTTGCTCTAAAATAAAGTAGTTGATTGCCAGTACCAAATATAAATAAAAAAAAAAATAGTAAAATGCCCAGTGCACATCAAATGAATGGCCTAACTACAGGAACTGTAATAGTTTTGTTTCTGGGTTTTGTTTTGTTTTTGATCTTTTTGAGACAGGTCTTCACTATGCAGTTCAGGCTAGCCTTGAGCTCACTTTGTAGCTCAGGCTGCTCTGAACTTGCAAGGATCCTCTTGCCTCAGCTTCCTCAGTGCTGGGATTACAGGCGTGCACCACCAGACACCCTGTAACCGTTTTACCAGATAATCAGGACTGAGTCTCAGTGAAAGGGTGCTGAAGCACTGACAGGAGACATCAAGAGGCCATTTTGCGCACTGCCACTGCGATGATGCTATCTTGTTTCTGTTACCTAATTCTAGATACCCCACAGGAATATCAGCAGGGTCAAAGGTCAGTTTAGGTGCTTGCAGAGCCGGAAGAGATATCACCCCAGCACTTTCACCTGCTACCAGTCCCGGGGCAACCGAGATTAAGTCCTTGTGAATCTGTGCACAGGACTCCAACAACGGACAGATTCTCCACTGTGTCCTCCACGTGCTGCTTTGAAGTTGCTTCCATCCCACTGGCCATCTAGCCTCGTCCCCAAAAAAAGATATGAAAAAATTTCTAGGAAAAAATTTCACTGCATTTAAACTGTAAAATCAACCATCACTCTTTTGAACAAGCCATGTTCAACTCTGCTTATCACTGGAGTATATTTAATTAATTCTGAATTTAAGCACTAAATATTATCTTGAAGTATTATTTAATACACATTAAAAATGAGTGTTCTAGCCAATAACGGCTGTCATAAAATCTTGGAAGTGATAATGTCTTTAGCAAGAATATTCATTTTTAAAAGATTTTAAAATACTTTATAAGCACCTTGTTTTTCTCCAAATTATAAACTTATATATATGCAACTTGCATTAAATCAAATTGGTATTTTGAAATGATGTGACAAGACTTCACAATCTGATTTTCCAAGTATTTAAAATCTTTGGTAATATTAAATAATTATAAAGCAACCTCACCATTTTAAATCAAGTATATTCAAATATTATTTCCTCTTTCTAAGCCATCTAAGGAGGCTATTCCATTACTGCTCAATACATTAGTAATTATCATCAGAACCTCTGCCATGCCATTAGGCATGCAGAATAGTAACCAATCTTGTTCAATTTTTTGTGGCTATTCAAAATAAGAATTTAATATCAAGGTGTTTAACTTCACAAGTCTATGTAAGATTCCTCTAAAATAAAATTCCACATGACAACTAATATTAACATCCTAGTATTGAATATTTAAAAAATCATAAAGTAGAACAAATACTGTATAATGTCATGTATGTGGGGTACCGAGAGTAATCAAATTCCTAAAGACAAAGCAGAATGCTGGCTGCCATGGGCTGCTGAGGAAGAGGAGGAGGAGTGGAGTCACTGCTTAATGGAAATGATCACTGCTGAGAAGATGAAAAAGTCTCTGGAGATGGGCAGTGGCAATGATTTCACAATGTAAATGTAATGACTCAGAACTGGACATTTAAAAATAGTTAACATGTTAAATTTTATGATATATAAGTTACACACACATGCAAACATATAAGGCTACACACTATAAAAACAAATAAATGGCTGGCCCTATAGTTTGGCCCTACAGTATGGGAGGGCTATAGTTTGCTCTCACCTCAACCAACTGACTCTGTAAACCACTTTAATTCTTTATGCTTCAAAGGCTTTAGAAGGTAAGAAGTCACGTGTATCTAAGTGTTGGAAACTATGAGGTAGGGCAGTAAAGAACACCCATTTCATTGAGTTTGGGAAAACCTTCCTATGCAGAAAAAAAGGCTGAAGATTCTCCAACTTGAGTAAAAAGCTCTTAAGAAAAAAAATACTACTACAGAAATTAAAATTTTAAAACCTTGTCATCTTCTACAACTTCTTTTGTGTCTTTACTTCAAGGAGACTAGCACAGACTTTTACAGGAAGATGTACCAACCTTCTGAAAATACAGATAGCTCTTAGATAAAATATAACAAAGCCAACAAAGCCTATCTCCTTATTTGCAGAAAATAAGATTTCCATATATAGTTACAACTAATAAAAGAGTTCAGCAGGGATGTTCAAAGATTGATACATTAAATCCACTGGTAGCATTCTTGTACACCAACAATAACCAATTTAAAATGCAACAGAGCTAACATCTCGCTTACAATTATAACAAAAACTATTAGGTATCTAGAAACAAATGAAAGAATAAAAACATAAACAAAAATATATTAAAACTCAGTATTGCAAGGATGGTAATTTCCCCCAAATTCATTTATAAATAAAAATTTCAATCAAAATCCTGACAGTATTTTTCATAGGATATTGATTCTAAAATTTGTATAGAAGAGCAAAGTGCCAAGAGTAACTAAAACAGTTTTGAAGAACAAGGTAGCAGAAATGTGCAGCTGACACATGGTTAAACAAATAGACTAATGAAAAATCAACAAACTTGGTACCTGACAGAGGTTGTATTATGACTAAATAACAGTGCAGAAAAAACTCTGCTTAGTTATATAAGAAAATAAAATTATGTTCCTTATAACAGAGACAAAAAAACCTCAAAGGATTACAAATATGAATCAAAAAGCAAATTATAAAAACTGTTAGAAAAAATAGGGTAGATGACTTTCAGAGGCACGAAACAGCTCTTAAAACATAATAGAAAGCACAAATAAAGTCCAAGTGAGAGATTGAGATGATATCGGCTATAAGAATAACTGACAAACACCAAGAATGCATCAACAACAGCAGCAAACAGCAAATAACAGCAATGAACAAAGTTTACATATAGACAAGTCACAAAAGAGAAACCCAAAGTGCCAATAAACATGAAAACATATTCAATCTTATTAGTGAGAAGGGAAGTGTACATTACTGAAGCACTGAGATACCATTTCAAAGGCTAGCAAAAACTTAAAAGTCTGGGAATACCAAGATGGGGAAGAAAGGGACACTCGTACTTTGGTGTGAATATAAATTAAATTACCACTTTGACTGGAGATGCTTACATCTTATATTGCAATAATTCCACTTCTGGTGGACAACTCATGGAAACTTGTTCACAGGAAAACAAATATTACCAGAATATTCACTTCAAAAGTAGCAGAAAAGTTGGAAACTACATAACCATTGATAAAAATGAGTAAATAAAATGCAGTACTTTTCCACAGTAGCATACTATTCCAGCTAACATGAACAAATTAGTAGTACAGAGATCAAAATGTGTCGTCTCAAAAGCAAAACTGAGTGAAAAAAGCAAGATACAGAATGACCCCATTTATATGCATTTAAAAAATTTCCAACGCTGCAAGTTTTATGGACACATACATATTTGGTACCGTATAAAATATTTGAGAGAATAATAAACGCTGTATTTTATGAGAAGGGTTACCTCTAAGAACAGAGATAGGAGGGGAACAGGAATATGGAAGGGAATGAAGGAAGCATCATCTGTATCTTTCATACCAGACAGCTGTAGAGGTATTCGACACAATATTAAGACTTTAGGATAGTTAGGTTGTAAATACATGGGTATTTGCTATTTTCTATACTTCTATATATTTGAAATATAACAAACTTCCTTAGTAGGAAAAACATTTTTAAAATGAACTAGAGCTGCAGTATTATTAATATCAATACATCTCAAAAAAAATGTGAAGTTAAAAAATCAAGTTGAAGAAACACACAGACAGTATGGTACCATTTATATGCTACATACAACAGTTTTTAAGCTGGCACAGTGATGCGTGCATGTAATACCAATTACTAAGGAGGCTGAGGCGGGCAGACTGCAAGTTTGAGGCTCAGCCTGGGCAACCTGGTGAGATCTTGTCTCAAAAAAAATTTTTTTCTAGTAAGTATATACATACTGGTATAGAGACCAAATCTGTACTTACTTTTTCGTTTTTTAGGCAGTCCTGGGGATCAAATCCAGGACCTCACATACTCAGCCACTCAAAGCCATATCCAGTCCTTTCATGAAATTGAGACAGGGTCTTGCTAATTTTCTCAGGCTCGCCCTGAGCTTGTGATCATCCTACCGCAGCCTCCTGAGAAGCTGGGATTACAAGGCTGTGCCATCACAGCCAAGTGTATTATTATATCTTTTATATGTCTGAAGGACTGAATACTTCATTTGTTAAAATCTGAAACTGGATGGTTTTTTAAAAATTATATTTAGATATTATACATGTATAAATAGCAGTAACAATAATAAGAAAAGGAGTAAGAATACAGCTAACATTTGAACACTTGATGTATAGTAGGCACACTTCTAAGTGTTCACATATATACAATCCTAAAAATTACCCAAGAGGCAAGTTACAGTATTATTTCCATTTTACAGATGAACAGAGAACAGAGAGGTAAAGTTGATTCAAAGTCATAAAGGTAGTAGATGAAAAAAGTAAGATATGAAGTGAGGAACCTTGCTCCAGAGTTTAGTATCTGTGTTATTATGTCACTCCTTTCTCTTTAATGTATGTTGAAATACTTCATGAAAATGCTTTTAATCAATGGCTATAAAAACATACATAGGGCTGGGGATTTAGCTCAGTGGCATAAGCGCCTGCCTGGCAAGCGTGAGGTTGTGAGTTCGATCCCCAGTACCGCAAAAAAACAAAAGAAAACAAAAAAAACCATAAACATTTATATAGCTCAAATTGGAATTATCTAAGAATGTCTTAAAAGGAGCAACACTGCATTAACTCTAATTTATTACTTACATGTTTAAGGTTTGATAACTTTAAAGATTATTTCGTAGTCATATATTATTTCTTCAGTACCTTTACGGTAACACGTATTTCTAGATAACTTATATGGGGAAAGATTTGACATAATTCCATCATCTTTCTCTCAGTCAAGACAAAATTCAATTACTTACCTTCTGGTCTGAAAACTCATTAAGAATGTTTAGCAAGCAACTGTGGCAAGAAATGTAATAGAATTTCAATTATTAATTTTTTACTGGTCTCTTAATTTTGAGTTGGCTTACCTTTAAAAAATTACAATAAAAATACCATTTGTACAGTCCTTTTTACACCACAAAGCAAAGAAAAAGTTGGCATTCTCAGTCACTGAATATGAGCAGTGACCATGTGTTAACCCCATATTCCACGTCCCTGAGAACTAAGGTTACCATTTCTTTAAAATTATCTCTTCTTGGGGCTGGGGATTTAGCTCAGCAGCATAAGAGCCTGCCTTGCAAGTGCACAGTTGTGAATTCGATCCCCGGTTTTGATTAAAAAAAAAAAAAAAAAAAAAAAAAAAAAGATCTTTTCTCAATCCATAAAACTACATTGTTACTACTATGATTTACTAACCTACAGCACATGCACTCAAAAATTAAAAAGAAGTTCTCATTTGCAAAGAGTTTATAGCCTAGTAGTGGAAAAAAAGGGAATAAAAATTATCTATAATACATCAGTACTTTGTTAAAGTATTTAAGCAGTGTTAGAAAACCATAAGGATTGAAAGAGATGTAAAGTTAGTCAGTGCACTTTCAGAATAGGAAACCTGGGGCATGATGAGCAGGAAAAATCTGGTGAGAATAGAATACTCTTTGAAGAAAACTTGTTTTCAAAGGAAGAAGAGGGTAACAGCTAGAGGTACAGGTTCTAGCAAAGGATTTAAAACAGGAGAGAGACATACTAACCATCAATTCCTCTGAACTATTTTCCTTTGCTACACTCCTCTCTTAACAGGAAATCCTAGCTGGTCATTTACTAAGCATTGCAAGCCACTTAACATTTTTAAGCTTCAAAAGAAGTGACTGTTTAAGAACTTTAAATTAGAAAGGAAATTCAAATAAATGCTCTGTAAAGTTCTTTCCTAGAACTAAAATTCTTTTAGATTCTACAACTACCAGAGGCTCTGAACTCTTTAAAATCCAAAGTATATTATAAAAAATTCACATACAGACAAGAAAAACAGACTGTAAGAGTTTGCATAACTGCATTACATTACCTTGGTAAAACTGTTCAAAATTAATTCCTATCTGACCATCAGTAAAATTTCCACAAAAGACAGTTCCTTTTTTTCATTAGTGTTGGGACAGTATTTCCCCCCTACAAACCTGGACTTATAAAGAATAAAGAACTATTCTGTTTTGTGATAATGAAAACAGTGCTTAACAGTGAAGTTAGACATGTAAATCATCTTTTAAAATAAAATCTTCAGAAGTATGTATATTATGGACTTACTACATTTGCGTCTTTGCCCTGAAATCTTAACGTGCAAGTTGAAGAAGGGTTATGGAGGTTTTAAAAAGAACAGTTAGTAATATGCCTTTTTTCCACGACTACACACATTGTGAAATTTATAACAAGGTTTCCCTTACCTGATATGGACATGGAATGTGATATTCTCTGCAGCGTTCTTGTATCCATGTTGTTTCCCAGATGCCACGGTAAGCTTGCTCATAAAAGTAACATCCAATTACAACCAAGAGTGGTACGAGATACAGAATGCTGAAAACACCAATCCGGATCATAAACTTCACTAATTTATCTTGGTTTTCCTTTTCTAATGGGATCTCAATGCGAACTCGGTTTAGGGATATAATGCCGGCTAAGAGGAGAGAAACCCCCACTACCACGTACAGGCAGAGAGGGGCAAGAACAAAATATCTCAATGCATCAATATCGTAGAGGCCAACAAAACACACGCCACTAATATTGTCACCTTCAATTTTATTCATCGCTAAAAGGATGATAGTCAGAGTTCCAGGAATGCCCCATGCACTGGCGTGAAATAGCAGTGCTTTCTTCTCAATAGCTTCACTACCCCACTTTGGCACAGCTGCTAAAAACCATGTGATGGTAAGAATTACCCACCATACACTGCCAGCCATCGTGAAAAAATAGAGTACCATAAAAAGCATGGTGCAGGCTTTATTATGAGATCCTTGTGTCACGGTGGAAGCCTTATACTGTGCAGGGCTGGAGGCATTGCAGGCTACTCGATCCTCAAGCAAAAACCCAATGAAGAAAATTAACGATACCATCATGTAGCAGACCGCATAAAATATAATAGGCCTTTCAGGATAACGAAATCTTGTGACATCAATCAAAAAAGTTAAAAAAGTAAACAGTGTGGCAGAGAGGCAAATGATTGAAATCAGTCCTATGAAATAGCGAGCGAATGATAGTTCTTCTCTCCTAAAATACATATTGGGACAAGGAGGTGAACAATCACGCACGTGCAAAAAAGAATAACCAAGATCGGGATCAATTTTCAACTCTCGAGGACACCAAAAACCATAGTCCCTCTGCACTGCCACTGGGGCTCCTTCTGTTGGATCTCCAACTAAATTCAGATCCACAAGGCGAGGATATGGCTCATCACAATCTGGAAACCTAAAAAAACACAAGATGAGAACCACTTTAACTTCCAGGGAAATCTGCTGCTGCCTAGCAATTTGGATTCTGAAATTTAGCACTTACAACCTTACCTATTTCTAAGTTGTTGAAGGGCAACTGTGTAAGCAGAAATAAGTGTTGATACCTTGTTTGTAGGCCATACAAACATGTTTTAAATAGCTTGCCAGAACATGACATGGTTTTAAACTTACAAACAAACAAACAAAAAAATCGTTTGGTATTTTTTTGGCCTTCAAAATCAGCACTCTTTATTAGACAAGTTAAACACAGTCATCAATTGTGTTTATTTAGGACACAGTTTTAGAGTATGATTTTGAACTCTAAAAATATATGGGTATAATTATATACTCCCACAGAACAGCCGCTAGAAGTTTACGCATAAAAGTCTTCCCTAAATGTTCAAGGTGCTGAGAGTTATACTAGCATTAACCAGCCTTACAAGTGGCTCAGCTGTTCACATTCACTCTCTGCGTTGCCTGTTGACTAATTAAAAACTTTGTAAGGTCTCCAAATGTCACTTAGTTCATTCCTACCATCCCTGGTTCCTCCCTAGCCCACTGTACTCTTTAATAGTTATTTTCAAACTTTGAGGTACATTAGAAAAAAACTTGGTATTTCTAAAATCCAAATTATTGGTCCCTCAACGCTACAGATCATACTTCAGAATACTTGTGGTTATAAAATAAAGTCTGTATTTTAGACTTGTGTGTTGGACTTATCGCACTTAACATTATGTTCTCAAATTGTATTCATATGTCTATGAATGACTCAAGTTTACCTTTCTCTTATATGAGAAACTATAAAAAATATAAATATAATATATATTAAATATACGATTTAAAAACAGAGATAGAAGGAAGCAAAGTAGGCACATACAAATACAAGACACAGGGAAGTTCAAAAAACTAAATTACCTATTCTGTTGTTTCAAAAATATTTTAAGGTAAATGCTAATTTGTTTCATTTCAGTTTCTTCTGTTTATTTCTTCTTTGTGAGAATCTTTTTTGTCAGTGTCTTATATTCTGAGTGACATCCCCACGCTGAGTAAGAATGGCTAAAGCCATTCTTTTGAGATCATGATACACAGTGTATTAACATTTGTTATTCTCTATTTTGTTATTAAGTTTTTTTACTTTCTCACAGAAGAGTTTTTATATTTTCCTTATTAAAATCTACTTGTATTAAATTAAAATAAGAAATATAAAAAATTTTTAAAAACTGTGTTAACAGGCTTCCAAATGATCCAGAGACTTCAGAAAGTGTAATAGCCTCAAGATAAAGAAAACAAGTTTTGTTGCAGATATATTTATATGATTATGGGCTCATTCTCACAAATACTTTCAATTTTCTTGCCAATTTCAGTTTCTAAGACTTTAGACTCCCACTTACTAGTTTTTTATTGTTTTATATGCATCAAATAGCTTCCCAGAAATTATCACAGACGTTAAGTTTGCCAAATACATGCATAACATTAACTGATTAATATCTTCAAATCTTTTCCTACTACAAACTACTTTCTTTACAGGACTTGGAATCATAAGGCTAAACTATAGAAGTTTACTGCACAGTATTCCAGGACTAACAATAAAAAGATTAAAAACAAAAACAAAAAAAACCAGGAGAGTTTATCTTTTAGCCTAGAAGGAGACAGAAACTTATAACACAAAATATAGCAGTGTGATGTGTAAGGCAATCACTATACAAGATAAAAAATGACAAAGAAAATAATTAATTGTATCAGGGAAAGCTGTCGTGAAAAACTTCACAGAATGAGGTGCCACTACAGACTTTGAATCGGTATTTCCCAGGACTAGTACTATATAGGCCAATCAGTATCCTAAGATGGAAATGCAACCAAACTCACCATGCATTTTGCATTACAGGACCACAAAGTGTGCGTGAGTAGCGACAAGAGATGAGACTGGAGAGATAACACATGTTGCAAAAATATGTGAGCATATGAACCACTGATGTAAAATTAAATCACACAAAATACTGCCACCTATCTCCTGTGAGCATAGTTGTATATCCAACTGTTATGGATTGAGAACTGGTGGTCAACTTAACGCCAGCTGGATTACATCAGCGTGGCACTGAGCAGAGATGTTTCACCTGAGGAAGGTTGCCAGCATAATGGAGATATGGAGAAGGAGAAGGGAGAGTGTTAAGGAGTTATGGCATTGAGAAGTTGAGGTGTTGTGGGTTCTCCTGTGTTGCTGTTTGAGCCATTAGGTTCTCCTGGAGAAGCTCTGGTCCTCGCATCAAGCACTGCTTCCTGGCTCCAAAGGGGAAGACGTGTGCCACTTGGTCTCCAGGATGAACTCGTCACACTGGCTTCCTGGCATGTACTCTACTATGCTTGTCGTCGGAGGAGCTCAGGGCCTCCGTGTTGCTGAGGATGGCTGTGGTGCTTTTCAGGACAGCCCTGGTCTTTGTTTTGAGTGTGACTTCTTGGTTCCAGTGTAGAACACTCGACCTATCAGCACAGCTCCTTCACCCTGCTGGCATAGACTTCCTAGTTTCCACCGCTGACCTTTGGGCCTTCCCAGCACGGATCCGTAAAAGAGACTGGCGTGAGTCCTTCTCGTGGGCTCTAGATTTCCAGTTGGACTCATGGGAGGCACTGTCAGGAGCTCTGGGTCTTTATCTGGGCTCATGTGGGACACTGCTGTGGGATTCAGGCCCTTGACTAAATATTCTATGTCTTTGGTGTTGTGAATAGATTTCCTGCATTTTCTTGTGTTAATTCTGGGTGACCATCATAAAAATATTATAAACTCCATGTCCTGATTCTAATTGTTCTCTGCATAACCCCTGACTACAACACCAACCATTAACATATATACACGCATATCTAATGGGCACTTGATCTATAACCCTTCTAAAACCAAGCATATGACTTGTACATCAGTTTTTCCACCTAGATAAATGGTAATCCCCATCTTCCAGCTGTTCTGGGATCATCCTTGAAATCCCTGGTCTCTCATCTGCAACTCACAATCCATGCCAGTAATTCCTGTCAGTCTATTTTGCAACTGTTACCTGTTTGAATCTGAAATTTTCCCAAAAGGCCATGTGCTAAAGGCTTGGTTCCCAGTTTATGGCATTGCTGAGAGGTTGCAAAGCTGGTGGAGATGTTAAGATTTGAGGGCCTAAATGGAGGACTGACTGCAGGACTCTGAATGGTGTATTTTGTCTCTGGTTCTGTCTCTGTCTCTGTTTCTCTCTCTCTCTTTGTCCGCTATGAGGTGAGCTGCTCTGCTCCAAAACATACTCCTCTCCTGTAGTTGTATCTCACTGCAAGCCCAGACACAATGAAACCAAGCCACTACAGACTGAAACCTCTGAAATGATGAGCCAAAATAAGACCTTTCTCCTTTTTTTTCAGTGTAATTTATCAGGATGACTAACATAGAGATTTAGTTCAGAATCTGACTGCTTCTTTTTTCTACTGCTCTGCCTTGTCCAAGCCACCACTACCTTTTCCCTGAACTGCTGGGAGTGGAGGTAGAAGGGCTTTAATTCATCTCCATCCTAACATAACAGCCAGAGTGAAAATTTCTGCTTTGTCTTGTTGTGCTGGGGATTGAACCAGGACCTCATCATGCCTGGCAAGAGCTGAACCACTGTGCTGCACTCCAGTCTCACAATGAGCCTCAGACATGCTGTTCCTGCATTCATAATCACGGCTCTTCTCCAACTCCCTTCTCTTCCTGTCTCATTCAGAGGCAAATTCAATTTTCCCTGCAGTGCTCTGCAGACCTCCTGCCCCAGTACCAGTTCATACTTCTTTCCATTCTTCCTCATTCACTTAACTCCAGTCTCTTTGGTCTTCTGCTTTTCAATGAATTTGTCAAGCAGACTGTACTTTCAACTTCAGAGCCTCTGCACTTGCTGCTGTTTCCTCTGACTGGACTGCTCCTCCCCAGATATCTGCTATCATTTGTTCTCTCATTCCATTTAGGTCCCTAGTCAAGATCCTATTATTAAAATGCCCTTTTGCATGACTCTATAGAAAATAGTCCCTCTACTCCCCTCTACTGTATCAGTACCTCCTGACTCTCTTCTTTCTTGTTAGAATTCATGACTATCTGACATTAACTATTTACCTGCTATCTTTCTCCACTTACCACTATCAGTAGAATTTTAGCTCCATTAGAACAGGGACTTCCTTTTATGCACTGCTTATCTTCAACATCTAGAAAAAGTGACTATGGCACCAAAGACATTCCTTGGTAATTGCTGAACTAACAAATACTAAAATGAATATATTCATATAACCTTACCTAAGTAATCAAAAAGATACCTAGAAGCAGTGTGAAGTCAGGATTGAGCTGAGTAAAAACAGTGGCAGAGAGATCAGATGAAATACATACACTTTTAAAATAAGCAAAAAATGTAAAAAAAGAAAGCTACATAAGGCAGTAGGAATGAGTTAGGAAAGTAGTTAGATAAAAACCAATGGAATTTTAGTTGGATATGGGGGTTGAGACTAATGGCAAAATACCACAAAATGACTCTTAAGGAATAAAAAAAAAGAGCAAAAGAAAAAAATTAATTTTGGACATATTGAAACTGAGGAATCTGAGACAAATATAGGCTGATTTCCAAAAGCTGATGGATATGCATGTTTAGAGCTTAGCAGGGAGGTAACTTGGCTTCAGATTTAAGTTTAGGAGTCACTGGTACATAAAGATTTAGAATCCACGAGATGAGACTCCAGGGAAAGCTGTGGAAAGAACAAAGAAAACAGGAACTGAACTCTGAGGATGATAAGGGACAGAAAGGGGAAGAAGTTCTAAGAAAATTGAGAAAGACTGATCTGAGGGACAGTAGGTCAAACACTCTAGTCTAAATGATTTTCAGTAAAGGAGACAGGCTAAGGTTGGCAGGTGAAGGGAATAAAGCAGAGAGTAATGTAGATATGTGACACAAATTTGGGACAAGGACTGTGGTAATAAACACAAATTTTCCTGACCAAGATAAATAGTTACAAGTAACAGAATTGCTATCGTTTGAGAATCATTAAGATTACAGCATAGTTAATTTGTAAGAAATTGGCTAGATCAGTCTATTCAGAGGTCTGAAAAAGTACAGTGGAAACACTAATGCATTGGAATAACTAACAAGTTGTCCACTCAGCGGCACCATGCCTGCCTGGCAAGTGTGAGGCCATAAGTTCGAGTCCTGGTACCAAAAAAAAAAAGTATGAGGAATAACCAACAAGTTATTTATGTGATAGACCAAAAAGTTTAAACTAAAGAAATAAATGAGATTGAAGATGTCCTTACAATTGCTACAGTCTCAGTGTCCCTCCCACCCCTGTATATGCTGAAACTTATCTCCATTGTGGCCGTAGTAAGAGGTGGCATCTTTGGAGAGTTATTAGTTCCTGGAGGCACAGCCTTTATGGATTAATGCCCTTGTAACAGAGGCTTCTGAGATAGAATTCACCCCCTTGCTCTCCAGCCCTTCGGCCCCATTCCTCCATCAGCAAATGCCAGGTCACAAGCAAAATTGCTTTTAAAAATGAATGTTTTTTGTAACAAAAACCTGGGACCATCTTAAATGACCAGCAAGAGACAGCTAAATGATGATGTTACTATAATTACTTAATGATATTAAGTTTTAAGTAGCAATTAAAAGGAATGAACCAGACCTAGAGATACAGACACAGACACATGTAAAACAAAAATAAAAACAAAAAAATCTTATGTTGTTTGTAGTAGGTATACAGGCTATGGTTGAGAACTATGGTAATTGTTTCAATTTTTAAAAATTTTACTACCCTGAAAAACACATTGCCTTTAATGCCCCTTGCTTCAAATGTACTTATTCTTGCATCCTTCTGAAGCAGTTCTAGAAGTTCCTTTCATGTCTTTAGTTGCCCTGTCATGGGTGCCTTGATATCCAGAATAGATTCAAAATACTTACTTTCCAAGGATTTCCAGAAATGTTCAAAAAGTGGCAAAAGTTGGGCTGGGGATATAGCACAGCAGTACAGCATCTGCCTGGCAAGCATGAGGCAGATTCCCAGTACAAAATTTAAAAAAAAAAAAGAAAGAAAGAAAGAAAGAAAGAAAGAAAGAAAGAAAGAAAGAAAGAAGCAAGAATGATGGGATAAGTATTTTGAAGCAAGAGGGAATATTTTGAGAGGGATAAATTGTAGTATGTCTTTGACTGTAATTTTAAAAAGTTAAGACATTCGTTGTATATTTAGAACACACTTCATAGATGTAATAAGTGCATAAAAGCAAACACAGAAATTATTACAAACAAGTCATCTAACCTCTGGGGGGTTAAAAAAGGGAATGAAAACAAGCTGGGTAGAAGCAAAGAGTCTGCAACTGTACCTGCAGTATTTTATTTCTTAAAATCTGAAGCAAAATTATAAAATGTTAAGAATGAACAAAGCTAGATAATTATACCCACACAGATATTCAACTTACTATTCTTTAAGACAGTGTATCATTATGACTAATAATATTCACTCATATAAAACTGTAAGAATGTCTAATAAATCCTCAAGCCTTAGGAAATGCTTACAGTCTTAAGTGTTAGATGTGAGGTAAAAAGCACCTGACATTTTCTGGATTTGGTGCATTAATACATGATGGAAAAGAAACCTGACAGACAACTTCAGTCATTAACGTATCTAAATCAAATGTCTTTAAATCACTAGTGATAAGGTAATGAATATTTTCTTCTCTGTACATTTGGTAATTTTCCATGAATGATATTACTTTTATAACCAGAAAGAATGTTTTAAAGAAAGAAAAACTGTCTTAATTACATAATTCTTAATTCTTTAAAAAGGTTTTTTGATATATATATATATGTGTGTGTATATATCTTTTAAAAATAGATAAAAAGACAAGTATTTTCAAACACACTGTAGCAGAAAAATGAAATGTATAATTTCCATACCTACTGCATTCCATATCTTCAGGCCAAGGAACACCAAACATCTCCATGAGCTTTGAACACTCACTATAGGCCCGCTGACACAGCCTACGACAGGGAAGGGTGACACGTCCATATTCCATACAGATAGGAGCATACAGTGCACAAAGAAATGGCCGGAAATCTCGAGAACAATCCAGATTTACCATAGGGTGGAAGGGCTAGGAAAATAAAATAGAATTAGATAAAAAGTTGCATGTAAATTAAAGCTTTGGTAATATTTCAACTTACATTTTTTCATCTTAAAAAACTTCTGAAGGGTCTTAAAATTTTTTGAAGAAGAGCAAGATAATTAATCTTGACTGTCACTTGACTGGATTTAGAAACAGGTAGGAAAGTAGTGAATGTGTGGCTGCGAAGCTGTTTCCAGAGAAGAATGGTAGGAGGGTCACCATGCAGAGTGGGAGACCTGCCCTGAGTGTGGACAGCACCACCCAGTACCCTGGCGTCCAGACGGAATACAAGCAGAAGGGAGAAGCCTGTGGGGAATGTGTGTTCTCCCTCTCTCTGCTTCTGGGCTGCCACGAAGTGAGCCTATTTGTCTGCCATTCCCTTCTACCATGTTTCTGCACTGCTGCGTGCCTAAAAACAACAGAGCCCGCTGACCACACACTAAAACTTCTCAAACCATGAGCTAAAGTAAATCTTTCCTCTTTGAAGCTATTATTCTCAGGGATTTGGTCACAATGACAGAGGCCAACACAAGGAGTTCTTGTTTTTTATTTTTTAAATAAAATCTTCTTAGCTTATCCCTGAAGATTCCATTCTGGTTATGTCCAAGACTTCCCAGAATCTATGTGTGTATTTGAAACACTACACGTGACATTAATAAAGAAGCAGGATCAAGAATGCAAAGGAGGAAAAGCAAGAGGAGAACAAAGGTGACAACACTCACTCATATAGGGGTGTTGAAAAAACCCACAAGATATGTACCAAAGCCCCAAACTGTATGACTACATGGTGGTAGGATTGTAAGAGATTTTCTTTTATATACTTCAACTTTCATATTTTCTTTAATTCACATGTATCAGGAGGAAAGAGAATAAGCAGTAAAAGCAGAAAAGGAAGAAGATAACTAATTACACTTGGTAATTTTTGAAGGGTTGATGTTGGGACACAGTCATCTTTGGCTAAAAATTATTCTTTTTACATTTTTGGAAAAGGTTTAAGCAGTTCTTTAAACTGAAAGTGAAGACACATGTTGTAAATAGAAATTAACAATATAACCTGGTATTAAGAAAACAAAAAGAAAATAGCAGCCCCAAACACTAAACTATACTAAAATAACCACTTTAACCACAAGAATACAGATCACATAGCTCAAGAAATGTGTACCTGGGTTTTTGATTACTTAATTTTTCCCCCACTTGTTTATATACTGGTTTGAGTCACAACTGATTCTGAAGTGGTTACAAGTATTCTTACCTCCACCCCTTTCTATGGAGTAGAAGTCAAATTATTTCTATACTGAGTTTAATATTTTCCAAAGGCCTCCAACACATAATGCTATCAGAAAATCAAGAGCCAGTTAAAGAAACTGATGTCAGGGCCTGGATGGGATAACACAATATAACAATACGCTATTTGTGACTATCAAACAGTTATCATTATGTTAATATAAGGCCAAACCTCCATCTGTGAGCCCCATAAATTACAAATTCAATTTGAATGACTATTCTGTGCTGCTTGTTCTGAACCAAAAGCTACAAATGTATGTTTCTGCAGTTTACTAGTTCTAAGTGCTTTGTTGGGCCTCAGCTAACATTTTCTGATACTTCTGGACAGGCAAGGCACTGTTTAAAGTGCTTTAAAGTATTTTCTCATTTCAATCTCACAATCCCATAAAATAAATACTACTATAATTAATCTGATTTTATAATACATGTGAAGAAAATAAGACACAACGCTAAGTAACTTGTCCAAAACGACACAGCTGGAGATGGACCCAGGCGTCAGTTAAACCTTGACATGTATCTAGAGACCCTACACTTAACAATTGGTTCTGCTTCGCTGCTCTAACCTTTAGTTTCCTCTTCTGGAAAATGGTCATAACACTTAAATAAAAACAAGTAGTTAATAAAGGGAATACAATCAATAAATGATAGTTTAAAAGTGAGTTAAGGAATAGCTGCAAGCGAATAGAGATGAAGCAGGCCTATTTGGTAGGCATCAGGAACACCACTAAATTCCCCATTTTCAACTGTCAAATAAGAAAGTCAGTGGAATGACGTTTTTGAAAAGAACAAAACACAGAAAGTAGCAAAATCACAATGCTGGGTTAATAAATAAAAGCCAGGTTAAAGAAACCAGACACACAAAAAGTAGATACTGTATGATTCTATCTATATAAAACTCCGGAGAATGAAAGCTAAATCAGGGTTGCATGGGACAGGGAGTAAAGAAGAAACGGACCATGAAGGGACATATGCAGGCTCCAGGGGATGGAAATGCTCTCTACTTTCACCACGATGGTGTCACAGGGTCTGTAAACATGCAGGGAAGTGAACGCTTTATTATTATATACATATTACATCTCAATAAAGTTATTACACCCAAACAAATCAAAGTATTAATACTCTTCAAGTTAGCAAACTGCCTTAATTTTAACCTTAACGATTTTAAATCTCAGAAAAATCAAACTAAGGTAGCCTGGTTCCTTAACAGTTGAGAACAAATACGTAACAACAGGAATACTACTAATGTGCTATGAAGTAGAAAAAAAGGAATTTTAGCTAATTGAAATTTGAAAGATCCTTATTATTTCCCTGAACAGTACTACTTTTATCTATTCAATCAAGACCAGGGTATAGGAAGTTTACAAACTAGAAAGTAACTTTCTAAAATTAAATTTCTAGTTTCTACAACAAAGGTGCACCACATGGAACCTTAGATTCTTTGTTCAAATTCAAATCAACCAACTCTTTGTGTTCCCATTCTTTCCTCTTTCAGTTTTCTATCTGTTACCATAGGAACCTGCTAGCTGACAAGCCTTCAAGCATAGCAACAGCCCAAGCTTGGCAAGGGGTGTGCAAAGGGGACAGAGTCAAAGGCCAAAATGTGACTCATGAGAATCCGAATTCCAACCTTTGTCACCCTACAAAGGGTTCAGTAACCACAGAAACTGTACCCCACTGGGTTTGAGAATCTTACAACTAAATTCACTAAACATGAAATCAAATGTGGAATGGCCATGAAAATTCAACGATGGTATTCATAGCTATTTCAGATCCAAATTAGAATAAGAAACTATTCAGAAACAACTTTTTAGAATAATTTTAAGCAAAAAGAAGAGCTTAGAAAAAAACTTTCTGTAACAATAAAGTTTCTAAGGAGAAAGGTACAAAACTTTTCAGAATCATTTTGTATCTAGGTTTATAAAAACATCTTTAATCTCATAGCTTTCTTTTTAAAATATTTTTTAAAAATGTCCCATGGCAGTGTATTAAACAAATACTTTCCAATAGTCTTTTGGTAGTTTGGTTTGAATTAATTAAACCTACTCATATAAGTCAAAGTGGAGTTCCCAGGCAGCCTATAAATTTAACTTTTCAGAAATGAACTTTTGGGCTGTGGATTATAGCTCAGTGGTACAATGCCTGTATGGCAAGTGCAAAATCCTGAGTTTGAGTCCAAGCACCCAAATAAATAAATACAAAGAAATAAACTCTTAACATTTTCAATATAATGGACAGTTCTACATTATGGCATACCTCAAAATATAAAACTCTACAAAGCAAATTCCAACTATGATAATTTAATTTGAATTAAGTATTTTAGGTATTCTAAATGGATCTGAAACAAAGGATAATTAAAATTTTCAAAAGCTGTTTATTTTTCCTCTAAAATCAGAAATGCAGTTAATTCTCTACTAATTGTATATATATTTTTCAACTTAGAAAAGTTGTAATTTTAGCTAGTTTATGCCAGTCACAAAACTTGTTTTTGCATCCACTTCAGGGCTAGGGCTAGAGCTGAGTGCTAACGCTTTTGTCTAGAACACACATGAAGCCCTGGGTTCAGTCCCCAGTATGGCAAACTTAGTGAATAAATAAATAAATGAAGCAAGTCTCTTCATCAGATTGTTGTTTATTTAAAAAAAAAAAACCCACTGTATTAGTTTTAACCTAAACAAAAGACAATATAGAATGCATATCTACTGGATAACACGTATTCTAGACCTAAAACCAAGAATTCTAACAAAATAAATTTTGTCTTCTAAAAAGCTTGTTCAAAACTGTGCGTGGTGGCACAGGCCTGTAATCCCAGCACAAAGGAGGCTGAGGCAGAAGGATGACCTTGAGGTCATGGCCAGCTTGGGCTACATAGCGAGACCCTATTTGAAAAATCCAATCATCAATCAATCAAAAGCTTGTTCACAAAATGGTAATAATTATTGTTATGTGGGGTATCTTATACTATTTTCTTAAGAAACAAACCAAACAAGCAGTCAGACCTTCAAGGCCTACTCAACTACCATTTGTAACTTGAAGCCTTCCTGCTGGCCTCCATGTGTGATCCTTCTTTCTGTGAACGTGCCTTGTGTCTTTTGGGTGCTGTGTACCAAGGTCTACACATTTTGTTCACTCAATCCAAACATATCTAGCATTTAATACATACTAAACCGTAAGGTGGGTATGGTGGCACATGTCTGTAATCCCCACTACTCAGACTGCTAGGGCAAGAGGCATGAATTCGAGGTCAGCCTGGTAACACAGCAAGATTCACGGCTCATTAAAAAAGAGAGCAAGAAGGAAAGGAAAGGAAAGGAAAGGAAAGGAAAGGAAAGGAAAGGAAAGGAAAGGAAAGGAAAGGAAAGGAAAGGAAGAAACAATGCTAAATCTTAGGGTCTGTCCTAGGGCCTGTACAAAAAGGGGCAGTTGAGATTTTTAAAAATAAAGTTTCTTTACTAATTTTGGTATTTTTACAATACTATGTATGGGCTGGGGTGCAGTTCCATTGTAGAGATCCTTGGATTTTTGCTCCAGTAAGAATTAGAATTACTGTATGGTCTGCCAACTTAACTTCTGGGGATTCACTATATCCAAAAAGAAATGAAAGTAGAGACTTGGACAAACTATACATCCCAGTTTGCAGTAACACGGTTCAGACTAGTCAAAATGTGGACAGAAACCAAGTGTTCATTAAGGAATAAGCAGATAAAATGAAAATGTGATCTTATATACAATGGAATCAGTCTTAAAAAGGAAGGAAATTCCTTTACCATGGTACAACATGGATGGAGCTTAAAGACATGCTAAGAGAAACGAGGCAGTCACAAATGGACAAATACTGTCAGACTCCAATTATATAGTCACTAGGGGACTCAAACTCACAGGCAGAGAAAGTAAAACAGTGGTTGCCAAGGAAGCGGGGGGGCGGGCAGAAAGTTAATGTTTCAGACATATAGAATTTTAATTTTGCTGGAAGGTGGGAAGACTCTGGAGATGAAACTGTAAATTTTATGTTATGTATATTTTACTAGACTTTTCAAAAAAGTAACACAGAATATCTATGAATGCTATTATGGAATATCCAAGACAGTTGTTAAATGAAAAAAGCAAAGAAAAAAAAGCACATCCTGTCATAATGTGATACCATATTAAAAACAAGGTGGAAGAATCTACAGAAGCTAGGTGTGATAGCACATAATTCCAGCACTTTGGAAGGCTGAGACAAGAGGATCACAAGTTTAAGTCCAACATGGATAATTTACTGACTTAGCATGGCCCTATCTCAAAATAAAAATAAATATAAAGGGCTGGGAATGTTGCTCAATGCAAAGGCCCTGGGTTAAATCCTCAGTGCTGAAAAAAGAAAACAAACAAAACCTATCTAGCTAGAGATTATATAAATATTTTTGAAAAAATTAGAATTTTAATGAAAATATAGACAAAAATTATAAATGAGTTAAGTGGAAAGAAGTGATAGAATTACTTTCAAATACAATCCCTGGTGAGACATATCCCAATGGACAAAAAGCAGCAGAAATCTTAAACTGCTCTCAGTAATCATATCATTAGTAACAATATTGCTATTTTTATTTTTAAATTATATAATGCATATATACAATACAGCTTTAGTATAAAGAAAAACAAAAATAAGTTCAATGATGCCAAGTAAAAACCCTGCATATTATAAACTGAAAGTCATAATGGACTTTCTCTTAAAAAAAAAAAAAAAAAAGGATTTCCTGACTCTGTCATAAAAATGCCTAAAAATAATTCATCTAGGAGAAGCCATGCTGAATCTGAGGAGTACAAGAAGCCAATTCACCCTTCCCATAAGCTGTAAACCATGTGTGACCCAGGAAGAAAGAAGCCAATTCGCCCTTCCTGTGAGCCGACTGGCATGCAGGCTGAGAATAAAAAGTGCCACACACATACCCCAGCTCCCGCTAAGCACTCAGCTGGCTTGCAGGACAGGCTGAGTTGACAGCAACTGAGTTACAAAAACAACTAAATGCTTGTACTGTTTGATTGACTTTGTAGGCCTCACACCAGTAGTCTGAGCATCTATTAAGAGGATAACAGTATGCAATATAGCGAATATAGGGGATTTCCTTCTGTCTTGTTTTTGAAATCCAGTATTGTTCTCATTGTTTTGTTTTGTTCCAATTTATTGTTTTGTTTTATTTAATGTTCTATTTTGATTGGTTTCATCTAGTTTTATTTGATTTTACTATGTCTGATGGTATGGACAATTACTGTGAAGATAACAGGATATATTATGGTAGCCACTGTTAGTTTCCTGTCATCCTGTTTTGAAGCTCTGTACCATTTTCACTGTTTTGTTTGACTGGCTTTATTCTGCTTTATCTCTTAGGTTTTATTCTCTTAAAAAAAATAAAAGACTAACCCAGGATCAACAGACTCAGCATACACAAATAAGGATTCCTAAATATAATTTCTGGTTCTAGGCATTAACAATTCGAAGTCCAAGGCAGAGTTTATAAAGCCCGAGAGGTATCAGAAAGCAAGAAGTTTTTAAGCTCATAAGGATGGCAGCAAATCCACTAAGGAGCTACCAGGTAGAGGATCCCATTACTAGAGATGGACCATCTTGAGCCTCTGTAAGAACAGCAACTATGGGGCTGAGGATTTAGCTCAGTGGCTTAAGCACCTGCGTGGCAAGCGTGAGGTCATGAGTTCGATCCCCAGTACCAAAAAAAAAGAATAACAACTGTGAAAGATTAGAAGTACAAAAAATACTTTAAGTTCCCAAGTTTGATCCTTTTCTGGTTCATACACTTGAAGACTGGGTTTTCATACCATGGTGTAAAATGTGTTCCAAGGTAGCACCATACTCTTATGATGTGAAAAAAATCTTTATGTTCTTGAAAATACTTTTTAAAAAAATCCCTGGTCACCTGTGATGTTTGGTAACCAATTCAGTATTCTAAAAACTAATAAAGAGAAAAGCACAAGTGTTTTTTGCATCTTTCTTTTCTCCCCCTTTCCCTTCCCTTTTTCCCTCCTAATCTTTCCACTCCTTTAATGCTGTGCTGGCTCAAAGCCAGAGCCGCATGCATGCAAGGTAAGCACTCTACCACTGACCTACATTACTAGCCCTTTAAGCAATTTTTATTAAGACAGGGTCTTGCTGAGTTGCACAGGTTGGGCTTGCACTTTTGATTCTCCTGCTTAGGAACATATCACCATGCCCAGCTACTTTTCCTATCTTACTCACATAACTTGTACAAAAAAGTCACTCAGTAGTTAATGAAATATAAAGCATTTTAGGGGAGAAATGAAAGAACAAATATCACCTTTTTTCAAACTCCCAATAAAACTTAATCTAGGAAATGGTTAGTGGCTGCTAACATTATAATAATTATGTGCTTCCTGGTGGAAGTACATCACATGATCTATGAAATATTCTTTCAAAAACTAAAAAACAAACAAACCTGAAACTAACCAAGCCTCTACACTACCTGTTAACAGACAAGATTGAGGCCCACGGTAAACACCACCACTGGGATGCAATCAGGAAAATATAGACAATGGGAAACCACAGGTCAAGCATAGTATAAGAAAAAATAAAAGGGGAAAGGAAAAGAAATCTAAAAATTTAAAAGAAATTTAAAAGTCTTAATAACTGAGTGTAAAGTACGGACCTTGATTTGAAAAAGCCAATGCAAAAAAAAAAAAAAAGCTGTGGAACACTGGAGAGTAATTTGAACACTCACTGGATTCTTCATGATAATGAGAACGTGACTGATGTACTCTGTTCACATACTTTTTAAGAGACTACTGTGGCCCTGAAGCAAGGCCAGCAGATCGCTGTAGCTGCTGGTTTCAAACAGGAGCCTAAAGAGAATTCTTTCTGTGGTCTGTTGGCTATTTCAGAACTTTGGAAATGGAATGGTCAATTCATCAGAAAGAAATAGCAGGTGAGTATGGCGGACTTTAGGGGGCCTGCAGGGGAGAGACCCTGGCACCTCGGGACCTGCACCACACGGTTGACTCGGGGTGCCCAGAGAACAAGGAACTCCCCCGCTCTCTGGGGGTGGCTGAAAGTGTGGCAGACTTTCAGTGGCCCGAAGGAGAGAGACCCTGATGCATTGGGACCTGCTCCGTGCAGTTGACTTGTGGTGCCAGGAAAACAAGGAACTCTTCCCGTCTCTGGGGGGCGACTGTGATCCTGCCTGCGTGTGGGCTGAGAATCAGACATCTCATGTCGTCCTGTCCCCCATCCCGTGTCCCCCCTCCCCCTCCCCCCTGCCTAGCAAGTGGGAGCCAGTGAACTACACATCTTGTGAAAAGATTGGCTATGTTATTTAGTATGAGCTCTCCATATGCAAAGATAAGGACAACCATTTGGAAGAAAACAAGAGACAATATGACAGATAGTGAAGATCTCTGGTTGTCTAGCTTTGAA